>JAECUM010001917.1:0-29332 GCA_016617855.1 Megalonaias nervosa | reverse complement strand
TTTTTTTTTTTTTTTTTTTTTTTTTGGTTGCAATTCTTGATATTTACAGTGTTATAGCTGTTAATCGGCATAATATAGGCAGAACTGTGCTGACGTGCTGTTAAACACAGCTACTTATACGACTATTATATAAACCATGTATTGTTTTTGTTTTCTTCTAATAATCAGAGCGTCTTAATATCAGTCTTGTGAAGGAAGACTAATGAGAAAGGAGAGAATATTGTTTTGCATATAAATACATTTAAATAGCACTGATACAAACTCTGTTTTAGACTGCCATAAATTACATAACATGGTGGGGAAAATAACACTACATCCAATGCTTTTGAAGTCAAGGAAATTTATTAATACTGAATCCAATATTGTATAGTCAAACGCATTAATTTGTGATATTGTATACTTTCAGTTTTATTGTTATATTTGTTTATTAGTAGTTTTGTTATATGCGTAGAATTTGTATAAGGAACTCACCTGGACAATCCTTGCAAATACTTAAGGAACTCAAACGGACAATCGCTGCAGGAACTTAAATATACGTTTCTATTCTGCCAACATAATGTATGCCATATTTTTCTTACCTTATCATCTTTTCCACATTCGTGAGTTTTGAAGGAAACTTGAAATAAAAAAATATAGTATTGGGCATTAACTGGCTTTGCTAATATCTTTATTTGACGCTCCGCTCTCAGTCCCCTTCCCCGCTACCCCGTTTCCCTCTCTCTCTCTCTCTCTCTCTCTCTCTAAATAAATAAATAAATAAATAAATAAATAAATAAATAAATACTTTATATGTATGTTTTGTGTGCGTGTTATTGTGTGTCTGTTTGTGTGTGTTGTCTTCATATTGGGAGCTGCGTGAATATTGTCTCTGGTAAGTCATGTTTTTATTATTTTTTTCCATAAAATTGGCAAATGGAATATTTCGTTCCTGATGTTCATGTGAAGAATTGTTGCCAAGACACTTAGTAACTCCCACACCATCACACCATAAACATACATTTTAAACAATATATGTTCCACCTGAGGCTTAAATCAAGCCAAATAAACAGTAACAAAAGAAGCTATAACTCCTACTGTATAAATTATTCCGCTCTACCGCTTTCCCACCCAGAAACGAGCCAAGCATGCCGGAATGCCACTTGCTCTTTAACTCTGACATTTCTAAGGTTAACATCCATTATCTAGATTAAATAATTAACATAATATGTTTGCCACACGACATTGTGGTTACGACTGATTTGTACAAAATTCAAATATTTTAATTAAGCTACTTTCGATCCTAACGTCACCAAGCGTACGTGGGCGAGAGTCTTTACGCGTTATGGTTTTGTGGAAAATTCAGTATACTAAGCTAGAATAATTTATGAGTGCCCACCACCCATTATATTATATTTTAAAATGTATAATTTTTAAAGAGACTAATATTTATATAGCACATAAAAAGAAAATATGTCACTGTTAGACTGATCGGTAAATTGTGGAAACTAAATGGAGTTTAAATTGGATCAACACATTAAGAACATATAATTTTATACGGGTAATAAGGACGTTATTAATAGGTATAGTCAGTGAAATATTAAATATATGCATTTGCAAATATTCATATATAAATACATTATAAAACCAGTGATCTGATTATTGCTCTAAGTAAGTGTGTGTGTGTGTGTGTGTGTGTGAGAGAGAGAGAGAGAGAGAGAGAGAGAGAGAGAGAGAGAGAGAGAGAGAGAGAGAGAGAGAGATTTTGGATTTTTAACGTAGTTTTAACAATTTTTCAGTCATATCGCTACGATGTCTGCAGTGTGGCAGTTTATAGTGATGTCTAGCACTGGGACATCATGCCGCAGACATGTAGCATCATGTCCCACCCAGTTACAATTATTCTGACACCAGGCCGACCAGTCCTAACACTAACTCCTTAAAGCTGAGCGCCTAGCGAGGCAGCTGTGAGTACTATTTTTATAAGTCTTTGATATGACTCGGCTGGCTTTCGAACCCCCGACCTCCCGCATCCGAGGCGGACGCTCTAACTACTGCGACTCCGGAGCGGTCAGCTTTAAGTACAAAGTAGTCGTAATTATTGATATCATTGTATGATTATAGACTAATTAATAGGTTTCATTAAATACAAAACATTACACATCAAAAATCCACAGACATAAATTTGTAATGCCTATATACTGTAATAAATTTGAAGTATGCGCATTTGGTTATAGCGCCCCGTTTTAAGGAATTCTTAGATTTGTGTGATTACTTGTTTGATTATTGGAAAGTTGATGAAGAGAAACGATGCATATGTGCGGTTAATATATATTTGGCAAGTTGTGAGAACTGTGGTCTTGCATTGATTAGAGTAAAATTTATGTATAGAATGGACACGTCGGGCTTTCTAATTTACAACTGAAGTTGTATAGAAGTCTTTGAAAATTTGGGGTAAACTTACGACTTCTAGCGGAATCGCGCCAGGGTTTGACACCGCTCGGTCAAGCAAATACCTCTGGCTTGTAACAATACGAATATCGATAAGCCAATTATAAAGTGCATAATAACAAAGTATAATGTTAAAATTTTGTCGTATAATTTAGTAAAATTTGTAACACAATTCAATCATATAAATTTATAATAATACTACGTTTTAAAATCATGAAAAATGAATTAATTAAATTAACCTATTTACCAAAGTAAAACATTTTTTAAAATAAAAGTACTAAATACCTATATATAAGTTAACAACAAATCAAACACAAAAAAATGCATGTTCAAAACCCACCATAGGTCTAAAAAAAATAATTATTGCTTGGCTATAGCAAAGAGATTTATTAAGTACCTTTTACCTTACTGCACAGAAAAATGCACTGAATAAACTGTGAGGTCAAAGGTAATGATGTCACGTGAAGTAGTAATATATAATGCAAAGTAACCCCATTGGATATATACATAACATACATACTATATGGTAATTCATTTTGAAGTGATAACAACAGAGCAGCACATGAATCTATTATTACTGAATCCGCTAAAAATTGTCATTTTACATACACTTACGTTGTTTTACCCCTAGTAGACCGATTAAAATGTCTCAATATATACTGAGAGTTTGATTTTTCTATCATTGATTTAAATAAAGAAGTTTCAAAGATTGAATTTCCATTGGAAATGCTTGATTTATTAAAATATTGGTTTTTCGTTGAGTCATTACAAATACATGTAGTCAAAAATTTGAAATGCTTTGAAGCTGCAAACTGAAGACAACTGGAAAAAGATAAAAGTAAATAGTTGTATCGAATAGAACATTAGTACTGTTTCAAATTTTTCATAATTTACTTTTTCAGATTTCAATGCCATGCTCACTGAATATGAAATGCAATTCTTCTGCCTTTTCAAAACATGCAAGAATATTTGTCTCGATGTAAAAAATGAAAAAAATTAGTATGGTTGAATTTATATTGTAGTCCCATCTAAACTTGAAAATAAACACAGATCTCTTTCTGATAAAACCATCTTTGCCTTAAAATACAAAAGCCAGCGAATATGCATACTATATTATCAAAAACGACTAGTTTATAAATAAATTCTTAGACTTAAATACAATGGAGTTCATTTAAAACGCATCAGTAAATGAAAATAAATGATAGGAATGTCTACTTACGTGAAGGAAGAAGTATTTAAGACATCCTCACCACGATCCGGGAAAAAAAACACCTGTTTCTTATATAAATATCAATAAACTGATGCGGCAAATTAATTGACGCAGAGAATAAGATACTCCGAACTGGAAAACTGATTGACAGAACAATCTACTTATGCATTGCACTAGCAATCAAGAAAAATATTTCCATATACAAGTCTGTATCCGGACGGCCAGTGGCAGGTTGACATTGTTGACATGCAAGCGCATGCATAATGCAACATGAGACACAATAAAATTACAGTTCAATGAAAGAATAGAATTTTATAACTGGTTATGGGTGCTTTTTTCATGCCAAAAATGCAGATAACATTACAAGTGCTAGCTATGTAGATAATATCATGGACGTCTTTTTCAGGACAACTATATCACTAATATTATGGATGCTATTTTATGTCAAATATGGAGTTACCATCATGGACGCCCTTTATAGGTCAATCATTATACCAAACATTTGTGAACCTAATATATCTAATCGTAGTGTAATAATAATCGCATCAGTTTTCAACTTCTTAGTAAATTCTTGCCATGTTTCCAGTGCATCTTTTCAGAATTATTTGGGAAGAGTTTGAAACAAAAAGAGATATCCAAAAGTAAATATTGTCCAAAAAAAATCAAACCACGATATTGCTCTCTGTTTATTTTTGTGTTTAATGGTTTTCTCACCTTGAAAGCTTCAGTGCGTAAATGCAACTTCAGACCATCTTCAGACGTACATGCAAACAATCTTAATAATCGCCTGTCTTTTAATATGATCTGGCACTAAATTCAAAATAATTTGTAAAAAAAAACCCACAACAGTCTTCAAAATTTTCTGTGAGAAATTACGGAATGTAAAGACTTCAATAGGTTCATATATTTAGATAAAGCTAAAGATTTATTTATAGCAATTTTTTTCATACAAAGAAATATTTCTTCTTTGCCATCTATTAAGTGTTGATCAAATCTTCTAAATAAT
Source organism: Megalonaias nervosa (assembly GCA_016617855.1). NCBI lineage: Eukaryota > Metazoa > Mollusca > Bivalvia > Unionida > Unionidae > Megalonaias > Megalonaias nervosa. The sequence goes on along the minus strand of JAECUM010001917.1, from coordinate 24,689 downwards.
CTCAGATGAATTTAAATTGCAAATATCATATACTAGACTTGAAAAAAAAAAAAACGTCTAAAATTTGAAAAGGCCCTTGATCCCAATCTAAATTACTCGTGACACAACCTTACATTCGATTAAATAATGACCTAATCCAAATTGCCCTGGTCTTTTCTAAATTGCTTTTTATTGTTGATATTCTGTAAAAGTTTTGTAACACCTCTTAGGTAGCTCTAAAAGATAGTTGATTTCCTTTTAAAAACACATTTGAATACCATCTACATATTGACTTGATTCATTTTCAGCATTATTAATAGTAATTCATTTAATTGTTTTATTGTTTCTTATCATTTTCCCCAAGAACCCCAACTCAAAAAATAAATGTATATCAAGAAATTTGATCTACTTGTATAAAACCTAATTTAACATTTAGAAAGATTTTTCCAATATACATTAATTATAAAATATAAAATAGTTTTTCAATGTTAGTTTTGAATCCCCAATATAAGAGTATATAAAAGTGTTATCAATAAATTGTATGAAATATCTCTTTAAAATGTAAGGACAAAATTAGACAAGGGCTATCAAGCTTTCTTGTGTTATGGTATAATGTATATATATATTTTTTGCAACTCTAGTTACATGAAGGTATCTACATTATGTGTAATTTTTGTTTATGACTATAAATTGTAGTGATAATCTATCAAGAAGCTATTACATAAATAATTTGTGTACACATGTATAGATTCTATTTTAAGATTGCGTAAGATCTAAAAACAAGATGTTATTTCTAATAATAAAACCCGTTGACACGTTTGGCGTAATTTCTCTTTGGCTGGTAGGGTCAGGTAGGTTCTTACAATAATAAAGTTATTTCCAACTGGATGCGTTAGTTCACATGAACAGTTATTGTTAAATATCAACTTGAGTAGTAACATCTGTCACGTGGGGAATATTGCGACATATAGTCATAATATAGTCTTGAAGATGTGTATAATGAGCGAAATGAGCATTCAATTTCATTCCTATTTTGGATTCATTTCTATTTCGGATTCTTGTTTCATATGTTAAAAATCAGTCTACAGATGTGTTTAATGTTGTGTTTAGATAATCTGAAAGGAGACATTTGTTAGGAATATTTATTAGAATTACAAAGTGCTCATAGGACTATATCAATATTCTGGGACCAGTGTTATTTATTCAAAAGAGGTCCGGACAATGCCATAGTGCTAGGTACATTTGAGGATCTGAAATTCATTCCGAACATTCGATTCTTTTGGACTTGAATATAAATGATTACGATTATTTTGGATTTAACTCAATATTGTAATTTCCTCTTATATTTTAATTTGATAACTTTGATAATGAAATAAGTTTTTTTTTTTAATTTTAGAGAATTTGATGGTTTTGCTTCTTCCTGTTACTTAGTTTATGACCATTTGAGTCGTAACAAAATATCATATATTATTCTAATAGTCTGTCCAGTAAATCTACCAAATATAAATCCTATCCCTAGATTCTATGGAAGAATTCTTGATAATAGTAGGTAAAATGAATATTTAATTACAAATAATACTATCAAACAGGTTAGAGAATTTTTAATTAGTACTCTACGGAGATTCGAACCCAGGTCCGCAGGTAAACGGCACCCATCGCCTTGCCTGCACGCACCAGCCCATATTCCTTCACGACTAAGCACGCATCACCAAAACATGATGCGACTGAATCGGTGTTATATGCACTCGTGTGTAGCAGACACACTCGCATGACGACCTAGTAATTAATTATGTTTGGATAATTTTATAATTTTATACAGATTTTCCTTGCCCAATATCATGTTCAGTCAACACACTAAGCAGTCCAATAATTTGAAACTGTTATTTTTCTCCTCCACCCCACCCATCATTTTTTATATGTACTGAAAGTAGGAATCAACTCTTCATTCAGCTTTGATATATAACTCTTGTTCTTCAGTTATATGAATGTCTTGTACACAAATTTATTTTTCTTACATAACAAACAACAGTCGGCTTTTTTTACTGTTAGCTAAACCCCGTCATTTTGTGAATTTAGTCTTGTATGACTTTCGATTAATATCAAATCTTGATCTTAAAATCAGTATAAAACTGCATGCCTTTGGCGCAGATAAAAAAGAGAGGTAAATGCATGTATCTGTCTTATTCTCATAAGGACCTAATATAAAAATCAAGAAAAATGAATATCAACACATACAAGCTGATAATTTTGTAAAGAAATAATGTAATAGCATCATCCATGAATTAAAATCCAAATATCTACATGTATCAATCATAACAACCAGCATCACTAATTTGAAATGCATATGTCCAATCACAAAAAACCCCAAAAGAATGTTAGCACACACAAAGGAAGAAAAATAAAATAGAAACTTAATAGCTTAGATGTTCATATACTTCGGCTGCGTCACATCTAAGTGCAAATTTAACATCTACAAAGCCATTAGATATGAAATTTTAATATATGTGTGTATATATTTATCCTATATATTCTTAATGATAAATCTAATATCAAAATATATGATGCTAAAATGAAGTACAACATGTCCTATTTATCACAATAATCCCTTTCTACTCTTCAAACCCTAAAGACCCCCTCTTCCGGTCTGTGCATTGTTATGTATATTTAATTCGTGTCATGTCCCGTTTTTTGTCTATCATTATTTGATTATATAATTTGTATTGTGTGATTGACTTTTATCCATAAGTGAGGGTAGGAGTTGGGCCTACCTGACTAATGTCTTTTTATAAATAAACAACATATTACATAGCCAATTATTGTTTATGATTTTTAGATTGTATTACTTGCAGGTAAACATGAGTTCAAGGTCTAGTTTTTATAATTAGAAATTAAGAAATGTTCTCGAAGCAAGTTGTTTACGAATTGGACGGGAAAATGCCCCTCATCATTGTTCTGTTATCGTGTCTAAGATTTTTTAAAATAAATATTGTTTTCTTAAAACTTACTCATTCCTACCTTAGCATCAGTCTTAAGAGGAATCATTTTGGTTGTGTTTCAGTTAATATTTGAGAGGATACATTTATTTAAATTATTCATTGGAATTACAAAATGGTCTTTGACTTTAGGACTAAATCATTCTTCTGAGAGTATTATGAATTGATTCAAGGATATTCTGGAACACATCAACACTCTTGCAGGCTATTTGTACATCAACACATTAAAATGTTTAACTTATTCGGAACACTACTGGAATTCATTAATGGTAATTGTACTTGTGTATGCGCATGGTAATTTACTGTTGTTATCAGCTTAAGATGCATAAGTACTGAAACAAAAATTACCTTTGAAAAATCCCTACTCAGCCGTATAAGAAAAACCCCGTGGTGGGGGTTGGGGGACTGTGACTGGGATCATAATGCCTCTCCCTCCTTAAACTTTATGAGACTTTATGATATAAATAAAACCGTATTCTATTATATTGTTTTTATTATTTTTAAGAGCATGGTTCTTTTTCTAATATAATAAGTGTCTATAGTATATCGAACTATCAATAGTGCTTAAAAAGGACCAGAAAACCATTACTTTAAATGTGGAAACACTTTAAAAAGAGGCGTATTATTTAGTCATCAAAAAGGTAAATTTCATACTAAATTTTCTTAATGGATAAAATTTTGCCAAAATAAATTGTGACACATTTGCATGAGACACGTCAGAATAAGAAAGAATTGGAATGCAGTCTCCTCTAATTCGTCTTCAGAAGAAAGAAAAAAATAGAGATTATTTATGTCTTTTTAGTAGATATAAGGAAATATTTCCTTATATCTACTAAAAAAAACTTTGATTTACTTTATATCGTATATATTTTTAAGGCCAAACATCAATGTACATAGCTTTTATGCGCTACATTTATACAACGATAAAAAAAGAAGTTTCTACATTGTACACTATTTTAGGACAGTGACCTTTAACAAATTTAGCTCATACATCTAATGCTTCAAAATTATGTATTTTGTCAAATTAACGACTTTTCATACGGAAGAGAATTTTTTTATTAAAAAATTTATTGCCCGAATTGATGTAGTAAATTTTTTAAGGGTGGGGGTATGGCAGAAACATCACAGAGATATCATATCCAACAGACATCAGAGAGTAACACGTGTAATATGTGCAAAGAAAGATTTCAATGATTGTGAGTGTACCTTTTAGGATTTTGGTTCATTGTTTTAATAATTTCTGCTTTCAGACGTGATTTGTGTGGCATTTGCCAGCTTGCAGTTTAGTTAGTTAACAGATGCTGCACCCAAATTTTGATTCTAATTTAATTTGTCAACACTCATCTGTCCCCAATTTCTCCATCATTTTCAAACATAATTATGATTGTGATTAGAGTTAAAATCGCTACTTTAACTTTTTTATTACCATATTTATTACCATATTTAATCAAAGAGTTTTCCTAAAAATGTGTACCGTTTATGACAAGTATAAGATATTGTATGGGTATAACAGTAAATAGAATGGTAAAAGATCATGTAATTTCAGTCAGTGACAATTTGCACGATTCATGTGGAAAACTAATTATAAAAAGAGTAACACTTCAAGCCAACTTTGCTTTGTTTGAAAATCGTTTCTGACCTTTCCTGGTGGCGCCTAGTCATTCATGACATAAAATTACACCGAAGGGTCTGCAGTTATAACATATATTTTTGATCTGTTCATTCTGAGATGGAGGGGGGGGGGGAGAGATCAGACGAAGAAGAACATTAAATACAGGTAGGCTTAAATATTGATAAACAGGTCTAAATAAGTTACATAAGGGCTTATTTAATTCCTAAATGGCAAGATAAACTTGAAGTGACATTGCTGCTTTGGCGATAAAGTGGTATCGGTACTGTGGCGATATCATTATTATCCCATTTATTCATTTTAATATCTCATTAAAGAAGATATAATAAAATTAACTATTACTCAAACTAAAATAAGTTAAAACAAGAAGGTTCCAGGATTCATTTATTGGCGTGTAAATTAGTCTAGATTTAAAGGCGGTGATCATGAATTTAACAAGTTTTGTTTTATTAAATACTATAGAAAATAATAAGTAGACAAAATTAAGATCAAAGTTCAGTCAAGGTCCGATCTGTTTAAAATCAGATCTCCACTATCCTACGTGAAGATCTTACAGCGACCGCTTAGGGGTCTTGTTCTGGTGAACTTTTTTATTACCATAATAACTAATTTTATTAGCCATAATCGCTAATTTTATGAGCCCATTAGATGAAGCTAGGGAGACTGAGCAGTATGGCTGAGGAGCATTAATGTTTGCCGAACGATTTCATTCACTTGCATTTAGATTGTCTAATTCAATGGTCACCAAAACACAACCCTATGCGGCCGCTGTCAGATCTTCGCGTAGGACACTGGAGATCTCGGTTTAATCAGATTGGTGAAAGTCAATCTAGATTTATCAATTCGACTAAGAATGAGACAACATAAAATAGTACAGAATATAGACTAGTATCACAGGACATAGCCTGTAATGTAACATATAAAAAAAATTAATTAAATATATATGTTAATGTCTACAAACAGTATACAGGCTTATAAAACAATTCAGAATGAGAGAAAGAGATAGCGACGTAGATATACTAAATTTCTTTTTGATGGGAACAATTATTATTATTGTGTAATACAGGACTTGTTAAAATTAATGCAAGAAGTGCAGGTACTATTTTAATCTGAATTTTCATAGTGCTAAAATGGTTATGTAGTTAAATGTTAAAACTTCAAACACCAACAAAGTGTTCCTTTTGTTCTATAGCGTGACTCGAAAGAAAAATGGAGACAATAGCATATGTTAATAGAGCCGGAATATATAAAATAAAAACAGAAACCTTTTATTCAAACTTCACTGGATCAGGATCATGAATTATCGAGGCGAATTATCAGTATGTTATTGGTGTAATGAAACAATTTAAATTAAATTCACTTGGTCACTTACACGACTATTATACACAGAAATATACTTCTGACATTTTCGAAAAATTTAGAAAATAAAATTGAAATGTACTTAGAAATAATTGCAAACAAGACCATGTACATTATTTAAGTGCACATGTACTAGTTCATAACGCTAATTTGAAAATAATTCAGGTAGAATTAGATCTGCTATCAGATTAAGATATATTCAGACTGATTGAGTGAAGAATGAAAGGTGGAATCAGCATGCTAATTAGAGATGCTAAAGCAAATTACAAGCATAATAACAATAGTATTGGACGCAACGATAGTAGTATAGTGGGCAGCTATAGCGACAATGGGAAAATACATTACGGGACCCCAATATTGAATATAGCGACAAGATTTATAGCTACAGAAAATCACCCTGGGCAGCTATAGCGACAATGGGAATTTTGTATAGCGACTAGCACACCCTGGACCTGTATAGCGACAAGAGGAATGGCACAGGTAGGGTGACGTCTCGGTACTGGTCACTGGCAACAATGTAGCCATGTTGTACTGTGACGTCATGCCACCTGTGTCATTTCTATATACAAACACGAATCAGTCGCGTTCGTGTTTTAGTAGAGTAGGTTTTATATATTCGTTTTTTTCCATAGATTGATGAACATCAATCTATCCTACACAAATTATAAAATCAAGTAAACAAATTTTTTAGGGAAGAGAGAATAAATATCTACACAAATTATAAAATCGAATAAAAATTTTTTTTAGGCAAAGTGAAAATAAATATCTTTTCGAGGCAATGGAGTGGCCCTGAAAAGGGCCGTTGTTTGTTAACACCATTCCGTTAACATAGAGGGCATCGCAGAGGTCTTCTTCTCTTCCTCAAACTTCGTCTAACCTCTGGTCCATAAACCAGAACTCGCTTCAGACAGCCTTGTCTTTCCACATAAGCCCTTCTTTTCCAAATGCTTGTCTCGGTGATCCTAACGATTCTCCATGATGATCTGACATACATGGGTAAGTCCGTACGGAAAAACAACGACGATACGAAAGTAGACGATTCAACGTTGGTCCACATATTTGTGACAAGAACAGGTGAAGGGAATGAAGTGAACCGCGTTTATTTATAGTGGAAGACCGGATCGAAACGGATTGAAATTGTCCACCAATGACAACACGCGTTACAAAATTCAGTCACTTCTCGGAGTCTGTCTTCCAATCCGAAGAGAGCCACCTGTGACGTCACATTTCCTATATAGGTGCGCTAGCGTCTGTGCGCAGTGAATCGATGCGACATTGTTCTGTGAAACATGACGGAAACTAAGAAGACAATGAATTGGGGTGCACCGTCTTTGGAGACGAAAAGCGATGACATAGCAGCGGCTACCAAAGTTAACACAGCACTACTTCCAGAACAGGTTGATTTCAACTGGGATTTAGTAGATTTTTTCTCTTCTTCGCAAGAATTTGTTCCGGTACCAGTACCTTCGCCACTTTCTCCTTCTTTACCACACGTCAACGATTTTAAACAAAGACAGAAAGACGAATTGGAGAAATTTTTACAGCAGCAGAAGAAGCAGAACAAGCATTTCTCCTTGAACAGCAACAGCGAGAAGAAGAGGCAAGAAGAAAACGATAGGAAGAAGAAGCAGTAGAGAATAAACAAAGGCTACTATTGGACATTTTGGCCGAGTTAGGAAGTCTGAAACAAATTTATCAGACTTCTTTATTACGACCTAAGAGAAAAAGACCTTCCCGAGCCAAACAGCCTAACCCTGTTACTACACCAGAGTACCACCCCTGGTGATTTCTACTAAATCATTGACAGGAGCAAGTCCAGAAGTAGGCCTTGGCCGTGGCAAAGGCTTAAGGCAGTTAAAGCGGATTGCTTCTCGTTTCTGAGTTTGTTCTAAGGAAAAAAAAACAAACACCCAACGGTCCTTTTCAGGGCCACTCACTTCTTTCGAAAAGAGATACTATTCATTTTGCCAAAATCAATTAAAACTCAAAATCCCTTGTTTAACCCTATGATGTACGTGTTGTGAGTGCATGAGTGTAGGTCCTTATTATTCTAAACAATCAAAACCAAGAGACACTTACGTTTTTTCAGTCTGGTCTATTCTGGTACAAATTTTTACAATTAAATATCACAACATAACACAACACAACACTTTTAAAAAGTTCATAGACTTCTTCTTTGTCTTTTTTCTTCTTCTTTCACTCTCTCTGTTTTCTTATTTTCTTTACTTTCACAAGTTTTTCTTCCTCTTCTTCCTCACATTTTTCTCATCTTCTTTTCTTTTCTGTCTTCTCTTTCTGAACGTGACGGGGTTCTTCCTTTGCCGAGGGCACCTCTTCTTCTTCTTCCTCCTCCTCCTGCTCCTGTTGTTTCTTAGGGCACTCTGAAGACCAATGTCCTTTCTCTTGACAATGATAACAAGTATCTTGACTTTTGTCTCTTCTGACATTGGTCTTGCTTTTTTGACGATCTGGACATTCTGTAGTCCAATGCCCTTTCTTCTGGCAGATATAGCAAGTATTTTGACTTTTATTTCGAAAGGAGGGAGAGTAGTCCGTCGGCTTGTCTGAAGAAAACTTTCGTATGACACCTCCCAAGGCTCTAATTGGAAGTTCGATCTGTGTGGGTTCTTCCATCGTGCTGATCGGCTTGAGAGTGAAATGAATACTGAGAGGGAAGTCACCAGCCCTTTATATATGCACTAAGCCTAACATGGATATATAGAGGTCCATGGCGTTTCAAATGTAATCATTTGACTTTTTGCAGTCAAGATGAAACGATCGCATCATTTCGTAAAGAAAGGAGAAGAAAGTAAGAGGCAGAAACGTGATTTATCGCCTCGTACAGTAGCTGAAGTCTTGGCTCAAATTCATGCCAGCGATTTTGAAGAAGAGATGAGTGAACCAGAATCTAAGCCCAGAGAGTCTACACTCAGTCAAAGTCCATCACGACCAGTAAACCCGGAAAAGTACTACCACATTCGAGAGAAGGACAAACGTTCCTCCAGAAAATTTAGAACTACGGCCTACACGTACGCGGTGAAGTTTAAAGATTTCAAGTCCGACGTACCGTTGGAGAAAGCAGAAGGGTTCATCACCGATGTGTGGGATTCTTTGTTAACCACACTGAAACGGCAATGTCAAGCCAAAGAAGACAATCGCTTGAGACTTTCCATTCATCACGACAATTTGAAGTCCCCCGTTTGGATCGACTTTAGCAGTCCAGCAGAAATGACACCTTCCAAAGTCATGGACAAGATTCAACACGTACAGCAATCCAACGACAAGTTTCACATCACCGACGGAAAAGCGACACTGTTCATGACCCACGTGTCTCTTCCCCAAGGGACAGGACAACATGGCAAAAAGGTGTTCTTGGTAGACAATCTTCGTAGCATCAAGCGCAGCCTCGTTCAAATTAACAACCCTCAAGACCAGATGTGTTTAGCCCGTGCCATCGTGGTGGGAAGAACGTATGCCGACAAGAACGACACGGTAGAATGGAAAAGAGCCTAGAAAACTATTCAACGATCGGACCGAGCCAAACAACAAAGAGAAGCAGAACTCCTGTTACAGCAAGCAGGGCTATCCAAAGACACACCCTGTGGCATTCCTGAAATGCAAAAGTTGCAAGACGCCTTGGCTCCACGCTACACGTTGAAAGTACACCCTTAAGAAGTGCGCGGACCTCTGTTATTTCGAGTCAAAGATTTCAAAGACGGAAAATACATTCATGTCTATCATCACAATGAATATTTTGATGCCATTACCAGTATCACTGCATTCCTGTCATACAGTTATTACTGTGAGAAATGTGACTATGGCTATAACAATCGAGAGCAACACAAACATTGTGGATCGAAATGTGAGGGATGTTTAGCCATTAAGCCCTGTCTGGACGAAGGACAAGAACGAGTGCATTGCCCAGCTTGTCAGCGCACGTTTGTCAGTCCAACTTGTTACCAACAACATCTAAAGACGCAAGGTTCACAGCAGAAATGTGCTTGTCAACTCCTGAGATTGTGCCCTACTTGTGGACAAGGCATACGTTCCAATAATACCAAGGAGCACGTATGTTTAGGAAAGAAAGGATGTCACATTTGTCACCAAATCGTGGACTTGGAACACCAATACTACATTCAAAAATACCAATCCAAATATGAAGAAGAAGATAATGACCAGAAGAAAGGGAATTTCATCTTTTTCGATTTCGAATGCATGCAAGAGACTGGCATTCACATTCCTAATTTCTGCGTGGCTCACCGAGCGTGCGAGAAGTGCATCCAAGAGCCTATCTTGACTCATTGCCCTCACTGTAGCAAGATTCCTGGAGGACGTGAAAAAATCTTTCGGGGATCGAACATACTAGCCGATTTCGTCCAATGGATTTTAAATCCTATTTGACGAGACGTGGAGCCAAGAAGACATCGAACGTTACGGAGATTGTCATCGCTATGCCACGGTGATGGCTCACAATTTTTCGGGATACGATGGTCAGTTTCTGCTGAGATACTATACGGAACAAGGTACCGAAAGTCCTAAAGTGACTTTGAACGGAGCCAAACTCATTTCCATGCAAGTGGGACAAGTGCAGTTTAAAGATTCGATGAGTTACTTGGCCATGCTTTTGAGCCGCAAGCCTAAAATGTTTGGAATGACAGAGATGGCCAAAGACTGTTTTGCACACTTTTTCAATACCGAATCCAATCAACACGCTGTTCTACCCCATTTGCCTGAGGCTCACTACTACGATCCCGACAATATGCGTACCGAACAACGAGAAGCTTTCTACGCTTGGTACCAGACTCACGCCTCGGACCCTTTTGACTTTCAGGAAGAAATGTTAAAATATTGTCGTTCCGACGTAGACATTTTACTGCGTTGCTGTGGAAGATTTCGAGAACTGTTCATGAAACATGGAGGGATCGATCCTTTGAAAGAAGCCTGCACCATTGCCAAAGCGTGTTCCTTAGTGTACCGCCAACGATTTATGCCCGAAAACACCCTAGTTGTCATCAGTCCTCAAACAACCAATTTTGTCATACGTCAATACTCGGTCAAAGCCCTACGCTGGTTACATTACTTGTGTGACAAGGAAGACAAATGGATCCAATATGCCCGCAACGGAGGAGGCGAAAAGACTATTGGAAGGTATTCGGTAGATGGCTGGGACTTACAAAACCCCCAGATTGTGTACTAGTTTAACGAGTGCTTATTTCACGGATGTCCTATCTGTTACCCTCAACGTAATACTAAAAATCAGTTTTTACACGGACCATAGAAGACTTGTACCAGACCACTTGTCAGCGACGCTTGAAGTTAGAAGAGCAAGGATACCAAGTGATAGAAATGTGGGAACACGAGTACGATCAGCGATTGAAAACCGATCCCGAGTTTAAGCGAATCGTGGAAAGTTACAAGCTGGTAGACCCACTGAACCCAAGGGATAGTTTGTACGGAGGACGGACGAATGTCACCTGATTGCCATACCAAGCCGACGAGGAGAAAGGACAAGAAATCAAATACTTGGACGTGTGTTCGCTGTATCCGTACGTGTGCAAATAGTGTCACTTTTCCGCAGGGCACCCACAATTGCTGACGGAACACATTGACGTGGACAATATTCGACAATACGAAGGATTGATCAAGTGTAAAGTCTTGCCTCCCACGTCCTTGTACCATCCCGTTTTACCTCGCCATTGCCAAGGAAAACTGATGTTTCCCTTGTGCCGTACTTGTGCTGAAACGTGCAACCAAGACCGACCTTGTCAGCAGACTCAGGAAGAACGCGCCTTGACAGGAACGTGGGTCAGTGTGGAATTGTTTAAAGCTCTGGACTTGGGATACCAACTGTTAGAAGTGTACGAAATTTACCACTTTCCCAAGAGAGAAAAATACCACAAGGACGACGAGACTCAAAAAGGCATTTTTGCAGACTACGTGAATGCCTTTTTGAAACTGAAACAAGAAGCCAGCGGCTATCCTTCCTGCTGCCACACTCCCGAAGACCAAAAAAAATTCAAAGACAAATACTGGGAGCAGGAAGGCATCACTTTAGACCACATCGAGAGAAACGAAGGAAGGCGATCGTTTGGAAAAGTGATGTTGAATTGTTTGTGGGGTAAATGGCACAACGCCCGTGTTTACCCAAGACGGAGTATTTGACAGAACCTTCCCGCTACTTCCAGATGATTCAAGACAAAACCAAATACATCAAACACGTGGACGTCCTTCGTGAGGACTTGATCTTAGTCAATTACGAAGAAGAACTGGACTTTGTAGAAGCCGACGAATTTGGAAATGTCATCATTGCGGCTTACGTGACAGCCCATGCTCGCTTAAAACTGTACGAAGCGTTACACCTATTAGGAGATCGTGTGCTGTATTTTGACACGGACAGTTGCATCTTCATCGATCGCCTGGGTCAACGTCACCCTGACATCGAAGGAGACCGTTTAGGAGCCTGGACGGACGAGCATCCCGACGACAAGATTCTAAGTTTTGCAAGTGGCGGTCCCAAATATTACGGCTACGAATACCGTAACCCTCAAGAAGAAGTACACACGGAGTGTAAAGTGAAAGGATTGACTCTCAATTATTGCACCAGTCAACTGGTGAACTTTGGCGTCTTGAAAGAAGCCTTGCAGTCTGGAGAAGATGAAAATTTTAAAGTGACCACCCACAAACCGCACAAGATCGTACATTTACCTACACACCAAACCGTTAGCAGGCCCTTGGAAAAAGTCTATCAAATCGTGTACCAGAAGCGAGTACGGCTTCCCAATCACTTCACTTTACTGTACGGTCACACTGATATTGGCGAGCATATAAAAAGGGACAACGTTCAAGACGGATAGTTCATTGTGACTACAAACGCCAAGCGAGAAAAAATGAATCCTTTCAAACAGAAAGTATCAAGCAAGAGTAAACTCGAGTACGATGCTGTGCCTTGCGATGGCAGGGATGCCGTACGCAATGACCTTAGCGATTCAGTACCACATCATCGTGGGAACTTTGCTATAACTACTACTACTACCATACCTACCATGGAAAGTGATGCTGTGCGTGTCAGACCTGATGGATGTGAAAGCGATGCCACTCGTTATCGCACACCTTTTCACTTTACTAGTTTTCATGGTGGATGTCATCATTGTGAAACCATGTGGCTACCACCTTACGGATGTCATGTAAAACTGAGCAGACTCCTACATATTTCACCGTACCCTGACGAGGAAGGTGGAAACACCTATCACGTTCACCGCGAATTTGTACATCCTCAGTATTTGCCCGTCAGTAAGTCTTATTTCGACACTGTCAACATTACAATAAAAGGAGATCTGGGACAAAATATTCCATTCACCAAAGGGAACGTCACAGTGAAACTCCATTTTCGAAAACGATTACTCTAACTTTTTGTCAGTCATGTATCCTGTGTACCAAGGAGTCGCTCGACAGCGAGGACATGGTTTAGGTGATATGCTCAAATCGGCCTTTCGTACAGTGGTTCCCGTTTTGAAACCGATGGTGACACGGGGATTGCACGCCTTAAAAGATGCCGCGTTGACGCAAGGTAAAGAATTTCTCCAAAATGTCATCATTGACAAACAAAACCCCAAAGAAGTTTTCTTGAGAGCAGGCAAAAATGTTTTGCTTCAAACGGGCAAAGACCTTTTGGGCCGGCGAGAAACTCCTATAAATGCCCTGGGCAATGCCGAGTCATGCATTCCTGCTTCCCTGACGCCACAGCAAGGACAAGGCAGAAAAAGACGACGAAAACACTCCTTCAGAGGACTTCACACCCCTAGAGCTAGAAAGTCTAAGAAAAGAAAAACCGTCCGAGAGTTAGACGTTTTTGATTATTAAAAGAAAAGAAAATGATGCACCGAGAGTCTTGTGCTTGTTCCAAGTCGGAACTGGATCTGTTTGCCATGCCACCCACCATGATGACGATGCAAGAATCCCAATGGGTCGAATTTCATCCCGTCTCCTCTTTGACGGATTCAGCTCCCATCGAGTTTGAAATCAAATTACAACCCGAAGATTACATCGATCCGAATAGCAGTTACTTGTATCTGAAACTGAAAGTGATCAAAACCGACAACACCAATCCGGGAGCCCATGCCAGAGTAGCTCCCGTCAACAATTTCATGCATTCCTTGTTCCGCGAAGTGTACTTGAATAACAAACTGGTCAGCAGCAGTATGGATACTTACCCTTACCGAGCGTACCTAGAAAATCTCTTGACGTACGGAAAAGAGGCCAAGAACATTCATCTGGATGCTTGCGTGGTATGGAAACCTGACACCGCAGGTGAAGACACGTTTAACGACACAGCCCTGACAGTCGATGACAATCCTCACAATGTGGGTTTTAACAACCGTCGAAGGAAAATCTTGCAAGGTCGTAATTTAGAACTGATGGATCATTTGCATTTGGACATGTGGTTGCAAGACAAGTATTTGATGAACGGAGTCGATATTCGCCTGAGACTCAATCGCGGCAGTGTCGCTTTCCATTTGATGGCTCATGCCGACGAGTACAAAACCATCATCCAAGAAGCCAGATTTTACTGCGTCGCGTAGAAGTGCTACCTAAAGCGGGAAACGACATTAGTCAAACATTGAGCAGATCGACCGCCAAGTATCCGATACGACGTGTAGAAGTGAAAACATTCACCACTGCTGCTAGACTCCGATCCAAGATCGATGATCATCTGTTCCAAGGACAGTTACCCAAACGTTTAATGTTGGCATCGTCAGTAATGCAGCCCTCAACGGAGCCCACGATCAAAATTCTTTCCAGTTTAAGCACTACAGAGTGTCCAAGATCGAAGTCAGTCGCGATGGCAAGGCCTTGTGTACCAGACCCTTCGAACCTAACTTTACCCAGAAGAATTACTTGAGATCGTACTTGTCCCTGTACGAAGCTACGGGGCAACTAGGAACCAACGCCAGTCACGGTATTTCGTACGAAGATTATGTCGGAGGTTACTCTTTGTGGGTCTTTGATTTCACTCCAGACCAAGGCAGCGACGAGGGACATTTCCACCCTATAACATCCGGTCAACTGCGTGTGGAATTTCAGTTTGCAGAAGCTCTCACTGAGACGGTGAACGTCATCCTGTATGCTGAATTCGATAATGCCATAGAAATCAACAGTTTGAGAGAAGTCATTCTAGACTATTAGAAACAATGGAAGACTCCTATCCCTCTTTAAATAGTGGAGAATCTTTGGACATAGAATGGGAGGATAGCGTGAAAGCAGAACCGCAAGAGGAAGAGGACGAGGTAGTTAAGTCCAGATGGCCAGAATAAGAACAACATTTAGTGTCCTGTTTTGCTAAACACCTGGCGGATACAATTACGGAATTGAGTAAGAGAGATTGTTAAGGATGTCAAAACGATCATCCCAGTCAAATTCAACACGATAAATGTCTGGGAATGAGTCAAGAAGAAACATTGGACGAGTATCTGGACGAAGCTTGGAGTCTCATCTCGGAAGAAGCAGTGTTGCATGAGTGGTATAAAGGCTTGCGTGATCATTCCTGTCCACCATTGACTACTCTAGAGATCTATCGCATCGAATCTCTATTATCCCAGAGTGAGGAAACGAAACGAGGAAACGGCTACTTGACAGAGCGTTTCAAACAAAAAGTCAGAATTGAATTGATGACTTATCATTACCTGTGAAAAAAAAAAACAAAACAAACAACAACACAACAAAAAATGGATACCTGGGAACTTTATTACCTTTTGAACAATAGTTCGTATACTGCTTCTTGGAATCCTGTCGTGTGCGCTAAAGATGAACTACCTCATCGCAAACTTTAAGATCATCAAGCTTATGTCATCAACACGGGCGAAAGTCATCTTCCAGGAACTCACTGGGTTGCCTTCTACTTCCCTCAAGAGAATTGTGGGGAATATTTTGATTCGTATGGATTACCCCCTTTGGAAGACGATATCATTGACTTTATGAGAAGAAATGCCCAGACGACACCATACAATAATGTGAAATTACAAGGCATAGATTCCATGGTGTGTGGACAATTTTGTGTGTATTTTCTTCATCAACGCAGTCTTGGATATCCTTTAGAACATTTAGTGACTTATTTTGATCGTCATTCTTCTAGAAACGATGAGAAAGTAGATCGATGGTTTTGTGACCATTATGGTTATCTTTTGTCCTTAGCTAGGAAACGCAGTGTACATCAATGGCCTCATAACTTCCATCAATGGAAATCTCACATGATTTCACAACGTTGTCAACCTTGTAAAAAAAAAATTTGTTTGATGTTATTGTTATTTGTTACTTGTTAGTTAAATAAAAAATGTTGTGTTTTGAAAAAATGTGTCTGTCGTTTGTTTTCAAAAAACACTGTGAATATATGCTCTTTGACTTCTCTCTATCCCTCACCATGACATGAGCTATCATAGCGTTCCGACACTAAAACCGAGTAGGGATGTTTTCTATCGCGTCCTCGTTTGAACCATATAAAGCGGGTTGGTCTCCAGTCTGACCATCCACTGTTGACTCGTTAACCTATGAACATGCCTTCCAGACTAGCCCAGCTGAACGAAGCTTACGTCAGTTTACATCGTGTCAGGCTAAACCTGATACCTAAACCTGAAGAGATAGAGAATGTCAGAATGTTAGCTATAGCCCAAGACCTAATAGAAGAGGTCTTCAGTGAGGAAATTAAGAAAGAACAAGAAGAATGGATTGAGAAGTACAGACTTCAGAAGAAGCAGAGAGAAGAACAACAGCAGCAACAACAGCAGCAACAGCAAGAACCAGACAGAGGTTTTGTGGACTGTCGAATAGACACCAAGGAATTCTCTTTCTCTTTCCGCAGAAGCAGACCGTATCGTATAGGAAAGCCTGCCGCCAGACGGGGACGCAATCTTAAGACAGTAAAAAAAGATTGCCATTACTCCCGTTAAAAAAAACCCATCCCTTTTCAGGGCTACCCAATACTCTAAAAAAGAGATATTAATTCAATTGCCAAAACTTTTAAAATTTTAAGAAATAAATAGAAGTGTGTCTATAAGCACTTCGTTTCTTTTGTCAGTAAAAAAAATCCACCCTTTGTTTTCTGTCTTGTCCAATCGTGCATGTCTGTGTTTGTAAGTAGAAAAGTCAACGTGAGTGCTTCTTTTAGGTCCGCGCATTTGATGTGATGGTAAGTTTTGGTGTTAGGGGATGTTTACCTTCACGTCCGTGCTTCAAGTATATAAAGCGACTTAATCGTCAGTCTAGCTACCCATCGTTGACTCGTCAACATTAAAAAAATGAATAGCAGAATTGCTAAGCTTTTAGAACTCCAAATGCACCTGGAATATACCAGGCGACTTTTAGATGAACTGGCTATGGAGGCAATACAGGAGGAAGACAGAATTAAAGAGGAGGAAGAGAAGATGAAAAAGAAGAAAGAGAAAGAGGAAAGGATCCTGCCTCACCTCTTCATGAGACCTCAATGTGAGGTCAAACCTGAGGTGAGGACACAACAATCAGTACGACCACCTCAACCACAGCCACAACCACAGCCACAGCCACAACCACTACCAGCACTACAACGACCGAGAGACGCTGTCCCTCAAATTGAAAATTGGGAGCAGGAGTTGGAGAGACAGCGGCAAGAGTTGGAGCCACAGAGACCTCACCATCCTCGGGTCTGGCATAGGAGAAGACAGAGAGAACAAGTCTTCACTATCCCAGAGACTGAAAACTGGAATGATGAGGCCACTCAAGCTCCCTCTGCGCTCCCAACCACACGTATTAATTGGGAAAATGATTGGAGTCGTCGTTGTGTGTGTGGTGCCCGCCCTGGTAGGTGCCAGCATTAACCAGATGCAATTGGAGTTCAAAAAAAAAAAAAACAGCCCTTCTCAGGGCTAACCAAATCTCTAGAAAAGAGAGACTATTCGATTTGCCAGTTCGTGTGAATGTAGAGTAGTGTGACTATACACACTCACTCCTTTACTGTTGTGTGTGTGTGTGTGTGTGTGTTTGCATGCGCGTTCGTTTGTGAGGATAGTAAATAGGTGTGTGTTTTTTACGCTTTCTCGTTCGTTGGTGAGGATAGTAGATATGTGTGTTTTTTGCTTCTCATCCCGATTGTGTGGATAGTAGATAGGTGTGTTTTATGCTTTCTCGTTCGTTGGTGAGGATAGTAGATATGTGTGGGTTTTTTTCTTCTCATCCCGATTGTGTGGATAGTAGATAGGTGTGTTTTATGCTTTCTCATTCGTTGGTGAGGATAGTAAATTTGTGTGTTTTGTGCGTTCTCCTTCGTTGGTGTGGATAGCGTATGGGTGTGTTTTTTCATCTCTTCCTTCGTTGGTGTGGATGGTATATGGTTGTTTTTTTATCTCTTCCTTCGTTGGTGTGGATAGTATATCATATGTGAAGTGACTGTAAGGGATGTTTTCGTTCACGTCCGGGGCTATAATCAGTCGCGAAGCACTCAGTGCATAGGCGACTTTAATCCATGGACACACACACATTCGCGCCATTCAACACTGAATAGTCAGCCATGGCAAGTAACTGGGAGCGAATGCTCAGATTGCAGGAGGTGGTGGACACACTAGCTATGGTGGAAGAGATGTTAGTCAGAATGCAGTTTGGGGCATATAGTCCCCATAGATTGTCTATGGAGATCAACAATTTAAAGAGAGGAAAGGAGATATTAAATGAAATGATTAGGATTGAAAAGGATGAAAAGGAAGATTTAGAAGACAAAAGGAGAATGAGAGAATGGAATGAAAAGATAGAAAAGGAAGAAGAAAATGAAAAAAGGAAGAAACAGGAAAAGGAGGAGGAGAAGGAAAAACAGGAGGAGGAAAAGAATGAAAAGAAGAAGACCAAAAGTGGAAGTCAAAAAAGTGTAGGACAGAAAATAAGAAGTTGGTGGAGGAAAAGAAGAACTTAGAAGAAGATAAAGAAGAAACCCAAAGGCCCTTTTCGGGACCACTCCACTGTCTCGAAAAGAGATACTTTTTCACTTTGCCTATCTATGTGTTATCTATGTGTTGTCTCTGTCTCTGTCTCTCTCTCTTGTCTTTGTCCCTCCCTAGAGTAGCTGCGCGTATTTAGGTCAGCCCTTGCTACATTGTTGCCAATGTCCAGTACCGTGACGTCAGCCCTACCTGTTCTATTCCTCTTGTCGCTATACAGGCCCAGGGTGTGCTAGTCGCTAATACAAAATTCACATTGTCGCTATAGCTGCCCAGGGTGATTTTCTGTCGCTATAAATCTTGTCGCTATATTCGATATTGGGGTCCCGTAATGTATTTTCCCATTGTTGCTATAGCTGCCCACTATACTACTAACGATCAATAGGATGAATCAAGGTCGAGGTCATTTATTTTCTACATTGACACCAGTAAGAGGTATTATTGGGCCATGTGCCAATACATGCATGTCCAAAATATTAAATGGGCAAGTAGACAACAAAAAAAAGCTACCGAAGAAAATTTAATGTAGCATAATGATGAAAATACATTTTGGTGGATTGATAGAAGTAAATGTTTGAAGTGTCAGCATATTAACACTACTATTGAAAGATTATCCTTTTTAGAAAGTGTCAGTATTTTAACACTACTGTTTGAAAGATTATTCGATTCAGAGGATGAATGCATCTTTGACACAAAACGCAACCAATGAGGTTGAAAAAGATTTCTTTAAACCGATAAATAATACTATATTCGATTAACAGACTAAACGGTTAATAAAGTGACCTAATATAAAAATATGTTCCAAAAAGAAATATTTTAAAACTGAATCAGTATTGCATATGCATGCAGAACAATCATAGAAATTACATTATACTGGTTAGTTTCAAGGATATAAAAATTGATGGTACAGTTTTAGATTTAAAAGTTGCTTATTTCCGTATCTAGAACAAGTTCAAAAACCAAGACGGTGATGAAATGAAACTTTTATTGCTTCGCTGAGATTCTATATGTGTTTATGCAAAAATCGGGGAACTTTAACAATGACATGAAAGAAATTATTCAGTTTAACGATATTAGTAAGATTAAAAAAGATCATAATTTTGGTTTTCCTCTGATGAATAAGAAGGTATCAGAACTTATAAGAGATGAACGAAATTGTGTACCAAATATCTAAATTTTCTAGAGAACTAGTCTTTGCTTGCTAGTCATCTTTATCGAAACCCAGGAGCCGATATAGCAATGGAAAATGACGATAAAAGTATAATGGAATAGGGTCTTATAATCATCAGTTTGAAGGTCTTATAATCATCAGTTTGAATTTGTAACAGCACTGATTAACTTTGCTGACTGTTTGAGTGGTAGTGTAAGAAACATAAAAGCATTTCTCAAAAAGATTGATATAAATATTTATATTTGATATTTTATGTGTTGTAAATATATTCTAGGTAATTTTGAATATATTTTGTTGCTAATTATTACCGAAGCAACATTCAGTGGGCCAAATCAACAACGAGATTTTACACCATGCATACACAACCTATGAAGCCGGACTGAAGATGTCACTATTGTCAATAGTGACCTGAGATGCTGCTCCCAAATGTTGAAATGACATGCAATCTTTCTCCCATCTTCCCATAGGCTATTTACATAGAAAAGTTTGTATCTGTAATCTTTCAGGAGACTTCAGATGAAAAAGGTCGATTTATGTGTTTAGTTATCGTCAACATAGCTTGTGTGCTACGAATTTCGACACATGCAGTATTTGCCTGCGTATAGCACCCACCATATTATAAACTCTGTAAAGTCCGATTGACAAGTCCGATTTACGGTCGTATAATACGCAAATTCCGATTTACCACCGCATAATGCGCACGCAAATCTGGATCTACGCTATTTATCCTACGTTAGCCTCTTTTCGAGGTTTGTAAATTTGTTTCTTTTTAAATTGTTCAAGCAGTGTAATTTTAGGAAATACCTGTAATAAATTTTTAAAAACTTTTGTGTAGGTATAATGTACAATGAATATTTGACAAATACAAACATAAGCCCATTTTTAACAAGCATGAACAAACGAAAATTATGTGCACGTAAATACTATTAGCGAGCTTGTTGTCTCGTAAGTGAATTTTCATGTGTTGTCGATGATAAGTGGACTAAAAGGCATGCTGAAAAGTAGAATTTACGGCTAACCAGCTTTGGCGAAACAAGTGTTTAAAAAAAAAAGAGAACTATGGTTCTTAGTGAATACGAGTTAACGAGATACCTTCACAAAGCTTTAATTTTTGAAGATACTCTTAAACTGGTGTAAATATGTGCAAATGTATCAGAATTAAAAGTCCGATATTTTTTTTTTCGAACGTTGAATAAACGGTGGGAACAGCGGTGTGCGACATAAAATCGTTTTAGGATATACCCACATTTGCAGTTTGAGATTAAATGTGAACTGAAATAAGATACACATGAAGTACACAGAAGCGATTGTATGTCGAACACACCCTTGCAAGTAGACAATAGCAACACATTTTTGGATGTGACACCTTCGTTTGGAGATACAAAAGAGCTCTGAAATAAGTCACTAATTGGAAATGAAACACCCCATACTTTCAAAGCTGAGGTGCATTTTATGGCACATCAACACATGAAGGTTGTATCGTATCGTGGCCTGGCAAACAGAATAAAGTGCCTTACCAAGGGACACACTCCACCTGGCTGGGCTGATTTGATGCCAGGATATGAACCAATACCATTATGGTCGCGATTGCTACATAATAACCGCATGGGTGTTGGGCTGTTGTGTGTATGTGAGTGGGTGGGTTGTCTATATTAACTTTTTCTGGTGTATATATAAACTCAGAAGAATTTATTTGCCTCATGTCTAACTGGGAAACATTTCGTTTGTGTGATAAATTTAATCTTCTAGATGTGATTTTTAAAGGTATTATGTCAAATACCTCATCGTTAATGAAAATAATGACCACAAAACATCGATTTTTTATCGCACAAGGAAAAACGCTCCTAGCCAATTTCGCGCTCAGCAATTTCCGTAAGACAAAGCGGAAGTGACGTGCTGTAGGGAACTGGGCATTTCTACTTTCGTTGTTAGTTTGCATTCAGTAGCTGGTGCCGTGCGTTATCCGATAAGTGACAGGCGAGATAGTCTGCAGTGACCATTTGAGAGACGACGATTTCGATACCGTCTATAACATTAAAGAGTCACTTGGTGTTACGACCATCAGACGACTCTTGACAAATGCAGTACCAAGCGTGTTTGCTCGCCAGATAACTGAGGCCGTGAACACCAGATCAACAAAAACCAAGGGTTACGGCAGGGCTAACAAATGTAGACCGAGAGAAGCTTATACAGAAGGGAGAACAAGCGAGGGTAAAATATTTATACATCTTTATCTTGCTATATTATTGGTTGTCAGCCCCAACCCATCGCCACAAATATACCTAGCAAAAGAACGATCAGTAGGAGAGTTCGATTTTAGTGGGAGGGTGTTTGCAAACCATCATAGCCCCACCCCTACCTCCTAAAATGAATCCTGCTTTACCATGACGAGTGTGTGTATGTGTGTGTGTGACCATTGGATTTTAGTTTTGCCCACTCCCCCATTATTATTCCCTCCCCCCCCCGGAAAAAATTAATTTGCATGCCCATGCTTATTTCATGCCTGTTCAACAATAATAATAATGACAAAACAAGTTTTCTGCTAAAGCCAAAATGTTGTGAATACTTGATGTATTGATTGTGTTTAATTGTAAAGGCTAATTACCCCTTCGTGTTGAGGCACTGGGAGTAAATTACCTAGTTTGCCAGAATATACACAACGGTGTCAATTGATGACGGTCTAGGTCAGAGTCAAACCCACAACCCATTGCTTGTGAGTGTAAATACTAATGTCCATTCATGTGGAGAGTATAGTATTATTATTCACAATATGTACAGAACCATAGTTAAAAGGAATTTTTAAAAATACTTTAATGCTGTCGGTGTAAAGATTTAACTTTCTTAAGCTGCTCTAATTATATATATATATATATATATATATGTATTTAGGTACTGAATGAGAATTTTGAGAACCAGCACCCGGAAGATAATGCACTAGAGAGAACCGAGGACAGTAGATGGTGTGACATATCCTGTGGTGCATTTTGATGTTACTGTGAACTTTCCATTCATTCCCTGTTTAAACTGTTTGTATAGCTTCATAGTTGATATGGATTCCTAAGGCCTCACGAATTGTATCAGCATGTGAGTCAATAATTAAGTTATCCAATTTTTTTTATTGTGGAAAAACTGCAATGTATTGGTAATATGTCAAACTTTATGATCAACCCTCAGTTGTAAAAGTAAGCAAACAGGTTGGGTGCATTTGATAACTATTATTCAGACATGCAAAGACTTCATGTGTGACTTCCATATCTACTGGAAAGGCAAGAAACACATTTTTCATACTCTTATTACAGGGACTAGATACACCATCATGCAGTATTTCTGTTCAATGCCAGACTGATAGGATACTTAAGAAAAAACAAACAAGCAAACGACACATATAACATTGTACAGTGTGACCCCGCTATAACACGGTAGTTGGGAGCCATAGAACCCGATCGTGTTATGAACCGAACCGTGTTATAAGCAACCATGTACAGGTCCAACAAATTTGCAGGGTTATGGGGGGGGGGGGTAATAAAAGCGGGTGCAAAAACGTGTGCTTCATTGGCACAGTTACCATTTTAAATCAATGTATATTAAATGAGAAAAACACCTGCAGTGATAACAGATTGCATATATAATATATTACTTTATTCAGAGAACCACGCATTGGTGCATACACGTGTATAGTTTATATATACATATCTAATCTATAGCATGAATAGAGTATCAACACCGTGTACTCACCCGTGAATCTCATCATATACATTGAATCCACAATACAAATATTTCCATCGAAAATATCCGCACACATATTTAAAATATCCAGTAATTTTGTCACAGATCGGTATGCGACTGAATTCAATGGGGAAAAAATAAATAGCAAATAGTATGTAACGAATGATGAAACAGTACGTCCGAAGGTTAAATAACGGTGTCTGTATAAATTTCATACTGCTAAATTTTCTCATCCGTGATTTGTAATACTTTATTATTGTTTGGTTATTGGTGTGGTCCCTCTCAGAATTATCATCATTTGAGGGACCCCCTAGTTCCGAAAGTTAAACATTTTTATGTGTTATTGTTTCTTTAAGGTGAATGTGCTATGTGTGTTATTTTCATAAATTTCATTTTTATAAATTTTGAAATAGGGTTTATACACCTTTCCTACTCTAGTGTAAATAAAGACTCTTCATCCCAGGCTGAACTCAGAGTATACTTAAAATTTTGCGATCCTTGCCAAGGATCTATGTTGCCCAGTGTTTGCTATGTTACTGCTATTTGTTGTGTACGCTATTTCGTTTTTTTGTTGGGCTGGCTTCATGGATCAAATTTTCTTCTTAGTTTTCTTTAGTTTTATTGGTTTCTTTTGACTCGGAAAGCCGGTTGTGATATAGGATCGATACCAGCTTCCTGGTCCTTGAAACATTTTTGTATTTATGGTGTGTTAAGAGAAGATAGAAAGATTGTAGTGTAGATCATATGTGTATTAGAGTGAGTGTGTGTGCTTAGTGTTACTTTGCTATGGGGAGATATGGTACGGTCCGTGCTACCACACGTGAGTCGCGTAGCTTCAGCACCGCACCTTGTTCTCCCCTGCATATAAACCTTTTTAT
>JAECUM010001916.1:0-60689 GCA_016617855.1 Megalonaias nervosa | reverse complement strand
CACACACACACACACACACACACACACACACACACACACTTTTAAGTGAACAGGTCTATATATACTGTAACATAAAGCGTAGACAGATCCGATTCCATGCAGCTTGTTGGAGGTAATCAGTAGAGCAAGCAACATAGACCCTGGAATGCTGGCGCATTGTGCAGTGGCAGGTCAAGGTATATGTTGCTTGCAAATGTGCTCGACTTATACGCTTACATACGCTAACATATAAGGCACATACGTGTATTTTGCCATCAGTATTTATTTCCTTGATCAGTGGCTTTTGTTAAATCATCTTGACAAAGCAGCAGGAACGAACAGAAGAGTGTTTACTGGGTCCGTATACTCAGTGATTACATGAATAACGGTTATTTGTTCATAAAACATGATCACAGAAGGTTTTATTCACAAATACACGCACATTACCGTATACATGTATATTCAAATAGGAAGATAGTTGCTCACAGGGGTTTAATCGGTAAAGCGGCAAGTGATTAGATATTTCGTTGTTTTGTTTGTTTTTTTTTATTTTATGTGTGCACACAAATATTTTATTGGTGAATACAATGGATTTAAACAATCTACTGAAATATGCGGACATCTTTGTGGTCAAAACATTTCTTATTCATGGTTCAAGATATATTATGAGAACTTGCAATATTATTAATACTCTGATGGGAAACAATTACAATGACATAGGAAGCTATAGCATACTACAGCGTTTTCCTTTCTTTCTTTTTTTATCTGCTCAACAGATTAAAGTTGGTTAGGAGTGAAAAAACAATTTTTTTGTTTTATGTGTTATGGCTTTATATTAAACCGCAGTTCATAAAAACTGAAAAGTGAATGTCATGTTGGAAAGACCAACCTGTAAATACATGAAAAAATATATTGTCACGAGTTCTAACATCAACAGACACAATCGCACACATACACACATATACACACAGAGCGTAGATTCGTTGCATCATGAAATGCATTTAAAGACCGATCTTACTCCATGCACCTACCACAAATATAAAAGATCATCATTTTTGGTACAGGTTTTATGACAAATGTACCATGATTAAAACATGGGGGGGGGCGGTGAATTTCAAAATGAATAATGGATATTAACTGTTATCTCGTGAACGTGTCTGAAAATAATTGATATTGTGTGAAGAGTTTATATGCCGTACAATAAATTGGATGGGATCATACCGTACAAACTACAATAAACTTTATGGAATCATACCGTACAAAGTACAATAAATGGATGGGATCATACCGTACAAAGTACAATAAATCGGATGGGATCATACCGTACAAAGTACAGTACTCCCACAACATCTTACTCTATTATTCCAGGTTCGACCAGCATTTAAGATTTTTGTTAAATTAGATAAATACATAGCACAAGTGCACTATAAGTCTCTGGGTATATTGATCTTAAATCTTTTGCATTAGCAAAATCATACGCGTCTTCCGGTTTTTAGAAACAATCTTTCGGACAAGTAGAAATCGATCTTTAGAAAGAGTCCGTACTTGGTATGCTCACTTCTAAAGTAAATGGGTCCTAAAGAACATCCTGCTTTCCAATGCTTTAGATTATATGTAAAGATTCCTTTTTAGCTGCTCACAATCGATGTAGGGCTCAACTGCGTCTGGTCAGAGTTGGGTAGTAACACGCCTTTAATATTTTCAAGAGAAGGGGCCTGACATTTAAATAACGTGGCTAGCTACATACTATCACATGAAAACTATTTATATAGGAGACGGATTTCTTTGGCGGGAAGATAAAGTTGGAATGATGGCTGTAACTCTAATTTGGAAAAACAATTTCTGATGTTTATAATGTATCTCCCTGTAATGTTTTGAGTTCTTTTGCAATAGGGTGGCAATTAATAAAACAACCGCTCTTTTTCCTTCTGCCTGTTTCATTTCAGAGGAAAGACTTGTTTCTTTTGAACTAGTAATCCTACCGATGTGCATTCGATTCCTATTATGCAGTGACCAACGGGAGGCTAGATACGGGAACGATAAAGAAATAACTGATATTCTTTTCAATGCGATAGATGATACAGTGCTGTAAGCAACTTAGTGCGGTAAAAGAATGTTAACACCACCGTCCTGCATGTTTGCCGGTCTGCTTTTATGCAAAATATAAACACATCAGACACGCAATACCAATTAATAGCAAAACTTAAATCCGTTATCAGAATCTACGGTCGGAACATCCAATTTTACTTCAGCGATTGTCACAAGTCTTGATTTGGTTTACATTGGTCTGATGTTTTACGGCACATGTAAATTCTATGATATAACAAAATAGAATTTTGTTTGTATTAAACTAACAGATTCAATAAATCACATTTAATACTTTTGTTGTTATTGTTATTAGCTTTAGTGATCATAGACCATTATCCATTGTTGTTACCATCTGTTATATGTCTGTTGGCATAATTTTGTTATCACCACCCTTCCCAAACTACTTGAAGGATTGCAACGAAGCTTTACCAACAAATTCATCCCAAAGTATAGTTGGTCCCAAATTAAAATGGTGTTTTTGCAACTTCACCAGAATGGATGATCAACACAAGATTTATACAAAAAGACTTCTTTTTATATCTTGTTGGTACTACATAAAAATTGTGCAATCACTGAAAGACTTCTACTTTGAAGTTAGTGCTAAATGTAAATAGTGCTTAGCAGAACGTGAGTATGGCCACAGTGGTAACCACCTTAAATGTGATGACCACAGTGGTAACCACCTTAAATGTGATGACCACAGTGGTAATCACCTTACATATCTTAGTATAGCTACTACTCCTGAATCTATGGTCATATAGACATGGCGTTTGCACTGAAGGACCTGGTACATCTTGATGGTCCTAAATAAAAATAGTGGGTGTCTTAAATACCGTGCTGTCAGTACTCCTCATGAAGGGATGATCGCATTGACATGACGTTTTCACAGAAACGCTTCTCACCATACGTTGTTGGTCCAAAATAAAAATGGAGCCAGTGTCACCTCCCAACATTTTTAAACGGTTAGTCTTTTAAATGGATTGCCATACCGACATTTAAAACACAAACGAAAGAAACTGTTTCTTTCTTGGAATATTTGGTTTGAACTTATTAAAATAATGCTGATCAAGCCACAGAAATGGCTACATTGACGGCCATCCTGGCAATCTTTATATGACTATATGATCTTATTGGCATTGAGGTTCCTCTAAAACGCTCTAGTAGTATGTAGCTGGTTTTGAATGAAAAGGGTACTTGATTGATCTCCACCATAGCACTCTTATGGCCATCTCGGAAATTTTATTACTGCTCATCTTAAATTCATTAGTGGTATTGATATAGGGGTTTCACTAAATCACTTCTTGCAATATTTAATTGTTTTTAAATGAAAATAGCTCAGAACTTACAACCGGCATATCCGCATTTTTGTGAAGGAGTTTTGAAAACCACATGTAACACCCAGGGTCAAGTCAAAGGTCATTACATACATTCTTGTTCTTCGTTGACTTAAAGAACACACTGGCTTGCACAAATGCAAGAGATTTTTTACGAACTTTGTATTTAGTCTGACATTAATTTTGAGGTCAAGGATTTGACTCTGAGTGGGGACGGGAATGGCTGTACAGGTGTGCGAGAGCATGATAAAAGTAACCAAGTATACGTGGATTTTAATAAAACCTAATTTGTGATATATTAGAAGAATATCTTCGCTGATGCCTCTTAAATAACTTCATTTTTCTTTTTCTCACCATAATATAATAATAACCGATTTAACCAAACTTAACATATGTGTGTATCTTGACAATTAAGACACGTGCAGTAAATTGCTGTCCATGATATCAGATTCTAGGTCAAGGGTTATGATCACAACTTTGTCCTGCAAATGCGTGTATCTTAGAACATGTTCAATGACATTAAGAATGCAGCTTTGTTACCACAGTTGGAATGTTGGAGATCGCACGAAAACTGATGAAGATTTCAGTACTCAACAGTTAAGAAAAGCACGGAAGAAACCGTTTTATCTCAGATTACCGTCAATTCTTTTCGGCAAGTAGAGCACAAGTCCCTTCAAGGAACTTTTGCATCTCATTGAAATTACAGAAATGATCAACTTTAGGCATTGCAGTAGAATCTTTTATCACCATCTTTAAAAAAAATTATCTAATCAAATATTTACAACCTATTTATGATATATGTAAGAAAATTTGTGCAAAGATATAAATCTATTACAGTGAAACCTCTCTGGAAAGATCAGTTTCGGAAGACCTATCTTGAAAGACTATTATTTAGCTCACTTAACTGTAAGGTCAAATGAGTTTGTGATATGATCCTTCATCCTTTGTAAGTCAGCCATCGTTTGTTCACAGTTGCTATTTACAACTTGTTCTCAGATACTGCTCAGTTTATTTTGACAGAAAGCATCCTGTCATGAAGATATTTCATATTTGTTCCAGAGATAACGATTCGCTATCAAATATGGCAGTCGTTCCTGAATATACAAAAACAACGACTTCTTATATTTTAAAAATACAACGGTTGAACTGAATTTTGCCAAATTTGACAGAAAGCATTCTGGCAAGAAGGTCTTGAAACTTGTTTCAATTACGCCGATCCAACATCAAATATGGCCACCATTACTAAAAGTAGAACAGCTTTAAGCGGAATCTTTTCAGTAACCACTCAACAGAGTTTGACCAAATTTGAAAGATAGCGTCCAGGAATGAAGTTGTTATGCTTATCTACATTATGTGTTTAACTTTTTTTGTCCATTATTGTACATTCTAAGGGTCATTTTGAAAGCAACATGTTATATAGCTATTATTTGTCTATGATTGTAGATAATATTTCAAGATAATTATCACTTGTCTGTAAACATGTTTACTTAAGTTTGCTTCTGACCTTATAATTTTCTAGAAAAAAAACATTGTTTACAGTTTGATGGAAATTTCCATTAGGATGAGTATTTTCAAAAAAATGGTTATTATGACACAAGTCAGACGGGGATCTATATATAAACTGGTTACAACTTAGAATGTTCTGGAAATTAATTGTTGACCCTCGCCCTGGTACTGTTATTATGTCTTGGGTTTTATAGTATGGTTGTTTACATCAGAATTATTGATTCCTATCATAACTTATCATTTTCAGCCTAAATTGCTATTTTGGAATTATTATGAATTCATTCAAGGACATTTTGGATTACATCATTGTTGTGAGACATCAAGACTGTTAGCACAACAAACTATTTCAGATTATTAGTAATCAGCGCATTCAGGATTGGAATTCATTCGTAAGACCACTGTAATTCATTCGGAACACTATACTTTTGGACTTGTGAATGAACTTTTAAGACCATTTGTGACTTAATTCACAATGTTGTAAGATATTTCTTCTAATTTCCGATTTTTATTCAAGGGAAATAAATTATTTCTTGAATTTATTAAACGTCTTGGTTTTCGCTATTTCCTGTTAATCACTTTAAGACCGTATATTCGTAACAATGGTCTTTCAAGACTATAACAATAATATTAATATGCTGTCAAATATGGCCACGATTACTTAAAATAAGATAAAACAACTTTAAATGACTTATCAGAACTGTGAAATATGATAGAAAAAAGTATCTTGGCATAAACGGAGTTTAAGTACGAACAAATCATGCCAATCTGCTATGAAAAATGGCAGCTGCTGATAAAAATAGAAAAACTTTCAATAACTTCTAAAATTCTGCTTAATAGAATGCGACCATATGTCACTGAAACCGTCTCGGATTGAAGGCTTTGAACGTTGATACAAATTATGAGGCCCCGGTCATCAATATTTGTTGGCGCAACTCAAACTGGAAATAAAAATTACGCAACGTTATCTCAAAAACTCCTTGAGAGAAATGGACCAACTCTGACAGAAATCATACTCGCATAGAGTCACTTCAGTATTTCACATATGTTAATGTGCCATTAGATAAGAACTGGAGTAACCTAGATACAGTTGTGTAATAACATAGGAATTGAATAGTATCGGAATAAATTTCTACAGAAAGCATCCAACTGATTCAACAAATGTTAGGCAAATGTCGGTCAGATAAATGATCTGAATACCACTTGAGCCGCTTGTTTTATACTCAGATCAACAGCTTTTTGTAACGTTTTGACCTCCAGTGAGAGAACACTTGTCTGGAGAGATCCTTTTTGCTGGCAGAATTATATGAAGTATTTTAGCTTTCTTCAAGCTACCTATGTCCTAGAAAGAGCATACTTATGGGGTGTAATATCATTGATAATCTTAGTAATATAGGAATTTTGGATCAAATTCTAATAAAGAAAAAGGCCTACCTTTTAGATCCAACTTTGAGTCGAGGTATGAATCGGAACCATTTTTAAATCTCTCGGCATTAAGTCTCGTTGCTTACAACTGCATGTAGGGACCAACAAAATAAAGAAAAAAAGGTTCATTACTGGGCATGTGTATGTTTTAAGATGTTTGCAAACATCTTACGTCAGTAATCAACAAAGGGCCAAGGCTCTTTGCGATATACATCCATGCTAAGATGTGGTTTTAAAATTACTTTATTTCATAAACAAATCCGTTATAGGCAAATTAAGAGACCGTCTTGGTATACACTGCTGAAGCATCAAAATGTTTATTTTATATATTCAGCGTAAGATCAAGATATCTATCTCTCGCTCAGTGTTGGAATGCAAAGTACACACAGTACTAATTGTATGGAAAAATGGGAACCAGCCTGGAAATAGGTGAACATAAAACAGAGTATATATGGGCTTGAGTGGCCAGGATTGGTTAATAATGTAAGTTATGTTTTAGGAAAAAGAATCTTTTGAAAGCTTATCCTAGTTGCAAGTGAAAAAAAAATAGAGACATTGTTTTATTGATGGAATTCCAGTCCTTTACCAGTCTTGAGTTTGGAACCCTCATTACTAAAATTAGCACCTGACTCTTTGGTGCGGAATTGAAAGCACATGTTTCAAACACATGTAGGTCCAGAAAATGCAGCGGCTCATATTCTTTCCTCTATACAGAAGCTGACTTCCAGGTTTCATCTATAATGATAAATATAGGTTTGATCATGAGCACTCGGAAATTTTAAGTTATTGAATTTTTAATATCATGGTGTTTGCATAGGTTTACTATGGGAACTGAATTAGTACTGCGAGTCCCAAAGTCAACAATTCAAGGGAGGTAATTTGAACTTTTTTTTGCTATGCAGCCGTAATATTCACTGCACATTTCAAACTTGATTATTCTCCCTTTGTTCGACAAGTAGATTTATTTCTTTACGGATGTGCTCATTTACCTCAGTGCCGGATTACCCAAAAGGCAGAGTAGGCACCGACCTATGGCCCCCACGCCTTTTAGGGGCCCCGCGACAAGGGTTTATTAAAATTGTTGGTTGGTAAAATTAAAAACGTATTAGGAGATAATTTGCGAGGGGGCCCCGAGATTTCGACTGCCTAGGGGCCTCCACAGGGTTGAATCCGGCACTGATTTACCTCCAGCGCCTTGTCGATGTATAATGCCTAAATATTGAAATACTATCACTTTCTTTGTCATGTAATGAACTACTGAAATGCAGCTGGATTTAACAAGGCTTAATGCGAGTGATTATTGTAAGAATCGTTACAAGCCCATGTTCTGAGAAAACGATAAGAGCGTGATTAACGAAATTCGACAAAAAAAAAAGTTTAAATTAAATTATTCATTTTCATCCCCCTTAAGATTCCATTCTTTGTATTTATAATCCATCTACTGTCAGGTAATGGTTCGAGTGTCCAGACCAGAGTGAAGTTGAGAACACCGTAGGATCGGTCTTCTCAACGTCACAACCAGGTGTGCTGCAACGTACATGTTTGGAAACCTGCTGAAGGTTTGTCTGGAATACTTGAAGAGATTACAAAAGACTATTGATCCAATGGACATAAAGGGTAGTGATGAAATCGTACAACAAAAAAGGAACATGATTTTTACCGAAATTGCAATCATTTGCTTTTGCCACCGATCACCCTATGATAAAAGCTTCACCTAAATATTGCTCGTTGCGAATAACGCTCGAACCACTTCCCTTTCGGTGCTTAAGATACAACATGAAACATAGACACGCGTTCTCGTTGATCTATATGCAATTAATCTGTCTTTTCCGTAAATGAAAAATTTATTTTAGGGTACAGCTTCGTGATGCGAGAACCCTCTTGTTATCATTTATTTCATCTACCCATCTGCCATCTTTTCACACGTCTTGTCACAAGCACAGTTCTAAAACCCTTACGCATAATTGGGTGCAGGCCGGGCGCGTGGTGTTTATCTTGTGTGTGCGATGAATGTTTGGCGCCTTTCCAGGCATCTTTCAAAAAAATTTTTTTCGAATAAATTGCGAATAAAACGAACAGGAAATGAAAAGGCGCCTGTGTGCACACGCAACCAGCCGGGTCTGATTGGGTGCCATTTGGTAGGTTGTTGTTGTTGTTGTTGTAGGGTTTAACGCCATTTTTCAGTACAAGATAGGCTATACATGGCGGCCAGTATTAATGGTGGAGGAAGAACCCTGGAAAACTCCGGGAAGA
Source organism: Megalonaias nervosa (assembly GCA_016617855.1). NCBI lineage: Eukaryota > Metazoa > Mollusca > Bivalvia > Unionida > Unionidae > Megalonaias > Megalonaias nervosa. The sequence goes on along the minus strand of JAECUM010001916.1, from coordinate 52,107 downwards.
ACCACCAACCCACGAGAAGCTACTGGCAGACTTTCTCACGTACCCACGTTAACCGAGCCTGAGACTCGAACTCACGCAGACAGAGGTGAGATGGCAGTGATCCGGAACGGTGAGCGCTTTAGACCACTCGGCTACTCGGGGCCCCCCATTTGGTAGGTAAATTGCCACTAAATGTTGATGTGCATTTAAAAGGCTTCTGTTGTTCGTGTTCTTTTAGGACAGTTATTGCCCCTTTTCATTACAATTTGGCTCTACTTAAGGCCATAGAATACAATTAATTTTACTATATATTCTCTACATTTGTTTCTCAGTACTGAACTTTCCACGGTGTGACAGTCAATACAAATCATATGTTAATCAAAAATACCTTCAAAGATGACTTCACGGTGAAGTTCTTGTCAAAAGGTTGACCTGCATTTTTTTGAGAGGCTGGATTGTAAACAAAGCACCATGCAATGGAACACAGATTTCACTTCCGGATCATCACCAAGGCCTTATTACTCACTGTGCACTGTCGCCGAAATACACACTGACAACCACACCATAAGTTCATATTCTCAAGAACAAACAATTACCTTTAAATCCCTACCAAAAATGTACCAATAAAATGCTTCTATCACCACCAAAATGAGAGAGGAAAAAATGTTCTAAAAATAGACTAGAACTACATTTGTTGGTACTGAACTGGAAGTACTAATTGTGACCCGATGCCTTAAGCCGATCTTTGTCACCGGCATAGCTCGGGGAGCAGTCTACATGATCAAGTTTGATGTGCAGATTGGGTCATGCACATAGATGAACCTATTCTGGTTTCGTCTCGTCAACTCCATTTTTGATATAGTCGTGGGCCTTGATGATTTATTTTATATCTTTACATGGGATAATCTTTTTAACTGTAAAACCATTCAGCATATTATTGTGCAATTTGCTAAGAATACTGTCTCATCGATTTACGTGAGCTTTTATGGATTTTTAGTCTCATTTAGAAGAGTTATGACCCCCAAAATTACCCTCCTTCTCTAAAATTTGTTATATTTCAGTAAAGTTTGGCACGTGGATTCAGATTGATCAGGCCATAAAGTCTAATTTTTGCAACTTTTCGATGATGTTACTTAAAAATATATGATACCAAATGATACATTCCCCCGAATTTGTTTCTCAATTTTAATTAGATTTATTGCATTTAACTCCAATATGCAATGCAGATTTAAATAGATACCGTGAATTTGTTTGCTTCCCATCATTCCACAACATCATTTACAGGAACTGAAGTTCTTAGTTGATCGCCCTACTGATTTTGGTTTTTCCACAGCGGCAGCTTTACTAAACTTTGCTGAATTACAAATCTAGTATACCGTTTTGTTGTAACATTAAATTAAACGAGTTTAACTTTAAAGTATTCTATATGTCCATTTAGAATATTTGAGGACCCTAAATGACAGTCTTCTAACTTTTGCTTCCACGGCGCAACTTCATTAAGAAATATTGTTGTAAGAGAATTGAAGTTGAGTGGGGTTGGATCTACTAAAAACACTAAACAGAACGTGAATGAGATGTTTATTTGTAATACATATGAATGACGAATGAATCTGAGACTTACATAACTTATTTTCGATTTTACACACCCCTACAGTTCCGTCCTAAAGTCGACAGCTGCCTGTCAAAACTCATGTGTATTGTGACTATACAGAGAGAATTCTAAGTTATTAAGTACCCTGGTTATGGCCTCATCCATGGGCAGACAACTCGCGGTAATCGGGTTTCTCAGCATCGGCACATGCTATGTTCAACAGTGGGTAAAACGAAGTCGGTATTTTGAAATAGATAAGGCTTAAACTATGCATTGGGGCCCCGAGTGGCCGAATGGTCTAAAGCGCTCTCCGTTACGGATCACTGCCATCTCGCCTCTGTCTGTGTGGGTTCGAGTCTCGGATTCGGCCAATGTGGGTATGTGAAAAAGCTTGCCAGTAGCTTCTCGTGGGTCAGTGGTTCTTTGCGGGGTTTTCCCGGGTTCTTCCTCCACCATTAATACTGGCCGCCATGTATAGCCTATCGTGTGCTGAAAAATAGCGTTAAACCCAACAACAACAACAACAAACTATACATATCCTAGTAAGGCTGTTCGTGGCAACGAAACCAACCTACATTTTCGTTTATATTTTATACAAAGGTATTTTGGTAAACACAGTTTCGTGACAATTGTATTTCTTAAATATCTGTGGTATGTCAAAGCATGCCGTGGTTCGGTGATTCTTTCCGGTGGTTTTCCCAGGTTCTTCCTCCACCAGTTATTCGGCCGCCATGTATAGCCTGTCGTGTGATGAAAAATCGCGTTAATTCCACAACAACAACAGTATCCAATGTCATCATTTATAAGAGTTATGGCCCATGAGTGCTACAGTTTTTTCGCTTTCCTAACAGAAGTTCATTTGTTTAAGACACTGCCGAGCAATTTATAAAGAGGAAGACCATCTTAAAAATGATGTTGTCGATACGTCTCTTGAACAAAAGGTAGTATCATAGTTTTTTTGTTTTTTTTTTATTACTATTAAAGCATTCTTGGACTCGGTGAAAATGACGACGATCCGACATCCAGCATAGCCGTAATGGCCACCATCTTTGAAATTTTATTATCGTTACTTCTGAATAGATGGTCATATTGACATGTGGCTTTACGTTATGGCGTGTAACCAATTGTGGGACATTTCAGTTATATATGAGATGGGGTCTAGAGTGTAGGTGACAATGTAGATGGCCGATTAAACTATCTGCATTGACCTAGTAAGTTTTTAGATTATAACAATGTAATTTGACCAAGGCATCACTATTTTGCTATCTACAAAAGTACTAAATGTGAAGTTTCAGTAGCCCTTTAAATCTTGGTTGTGAAGTCATACATGATCGACTATGTTTAAGCGGTATAGTGCATTAAATTATGCCTTACATTTTTCTGAACTTTTACTTTTCCGCTCCCAGCACAAATAGTCATGTAGAATATACATTTTGGTACTGTTTTATCTCATATTTTCCGTTGATTTCACTCTTTATAGATTTCTCCCGTCTTTCAATTGTGTAAATAGTTCAGGGTTTATTTCGGGTTTTGTGTTTGTTTTCTTGATGCATGTTGTTTCTTCCCTGATGAAGAACTCGACGTTTGGTTTTGAAACGGCCCCGTCACAAAATGAAACCTCTGGAGACTGAAATACCTCGAAATCCAATTAAATTTTCGGTTTTCAGGAGTGTCGGTAAATACAAAGGCACTAAATTAAATTTTAGTTTTTTTAGGGCTTGTCAGTAAACACTGAGGTTCAATATTTTCACTTTTCATTTTCACCAAAGAATAAGATGCAATAGCGAATCAACAAAGTCCAGTTTTGACAAGAAAGCAATATTTTAAAAACAGATATTTGTATACATTTTCATTTCGTTGCATAGGTTTATTATTTATATTACAATGTTTTTCTAATTTGCTTTTGTTTGTTTTGTTTTTTTGGTTTTTTTTTTGTTTTTGTTTTTCTCAACAAGGAGTTTAGCTGGCTACTTGCCTAATATTCGTTTCGGGTTTAGTAAAGTTCATTCAAGATGAAAACTGGTAGCTGGAAATGAAAATGTCTTTGGGATTCGTTGGTAGATGGGTTTGTGTCTGTGGAGTTCTATATTTGTATGGTTACACGCTAAATCGAACAAGTATTCAAGTTTCCAAAATATAAAATTTAATTAAATAAAATATAAAATCAAATAAAGTGAAAAAAAATTTAAAAAATAACGTACAGTGTATGAATTCCTAGAATGCAATCCTAATAATGTACTATCAATTTCTCACTAATCCGGAAACTGTTCTAATGTAATCCGAACCAAGATTGTATAATGCTTATGTGTTATCGTGATAACACTGAATTCAACAGAATTATTAATCAAAATGTTATTACTTCAGTGTAATCTCGTCAACGAAGAATATCACTGAAGTTCTAGAAATGTTTTACATAAACCGATGAAATTAGATATTCAGGTCCTTCAATATAATCACATAATCCTCAAAGTAGTCACTGTTTAAATCAAAGAGTATCACTCTGCTATATCTAACAACACGTAAATCACTAATTTCTATCTGACTCTTATTATATGGTTGGTGTATTTTTATTATATAGTATCCTTTTGCGTTTCAAATAAACAAATCTGATTCAGTAGAATTTCTGGAACAATCAAATTTTATTATTTCAACATAACTCAAACACACTCTGGGCCATAGTCGCTAAATAAGTGGCTCTGTTATCTTCGATTTACTCTCCAATTTTCGATATTATCCTTACGCCGATCAACTCCGAAGTCACGTCTGTATGTTAAGAGCAACAAATTAGTTCCAAACACGTAGCCCCATTACTTCATTAATCTTCGTCACTTATTGAAGTCAATCGAATATATCTCTTAGAAATGATTTTAAACTGAACACAATTCTTTCCAAAAAAATTTGTTAATATGTGTTTTTGCAAAGAGTAAAATTGTTGATGCTTATTGGATCACTTCTGTTGTCAAATCTTCATTTTCGGAGGTGCGTACTAAAGCAAAGCTCTTCAATTTCGGAGGTAAGCAAATCATGCGTGTAGTTCGCATTCCCATAATGCTTAAATAGAAGTGATTGATTTTTTATAAAAAAATAAAATATAGGAACTTGTGAAGATTGAATTCACACAGTCGTAAACAAAATGGTCTTGTTCTGACCTTCAAATCCTTCTGCGGGGCAAGTGTACTATCAATTCCACGCTTGTTTATGCAACCCACATTCACTACTCGCGCGCCATTCCTGACGTTTTTAGTTGTTGATTTCACCTTAGATCGACCTTGTCATGAATGGAACTCTTACTACAGAGTATACATGTACTTTTCCTATAGTATTCACCATTTTGTTAAAGGATATAAAAGATAACTTTATAGTCTCAAACGACTTAAACAAAAATTATATTATAAATTCAAAAGAAGATACATAATTCCCTAACAATGTACAATTACATTAAAACACGACAGTCTAAAATTCCCTAATTATTTGTGCATACATTTCACGAAAAGTGCTCCAGTCGTAGGAACAGATTGAAACAATAACCATAAGAACGAATGAATGAAGGAACGGATAAATGAATTTTCAGTAAAAGAGAAAAAATAATTTATTTACGATACACACTCAAATGAGGTTAAACAAGATGATAAAGCAATTAATATTAACTGTGTAAGATCATAATATCACATAGAAAACTTACTCCTTTTTGTTCACAAATTTATACTTTGTTTGGCACTTGGACCAGTAAAACCTTATCTAGTTCATAATGATATTTTGTTTTCAGTTTTCGAAAATTAATTCAAAGTAATGGAAAATTCATTATTTGTATTTTTGATGGTCAAAAGACTTCCATCTTGTATCTCTAAGATCGTTATTGACTATACGAAATCAAGTTGAAAAATATTTGTTTGGTGTACATTAAAAATACGACGAATGTTACTTTTCATTGAGGGTTTAGTGTTTTGATTTGACACATCAATAAAAACGATTTTCTTCTTATCCAGTCAACATCTGTAAACACAATAAACTTCAATATAGCTGTCATGCCACTAATCTCCCTCAAAGAGAGAATCTGGACATACCTATTATGCATCAAAGATTGTTTCTAACGTGGTAGAAATTTGACAGAAAAAGAGTTTAGATACACTCCGTCAAGAAACGCGTGTGAAACTCGTTATGATAAGATAAAACTTTTACCTATCGCGCCTGTTTCTAATGCTTTAGTTAACGCAGCTAATACGTTAAAGTTGATTCTAACGCGTTAACCACATTTTAAAAGCGTTAAAATAATGTCCAACTGTTAGAAACCTGTTCTAACGCGTAGTATGTATATTTTAATGTGCTAGAAACGTGTTTTACCGCGTTAAGTGCTAATACTAAAGCGATGCTTTTGCGATTTAAATGACTGGTCTTTGATGCCATCGTTATGAAGACTCGACTGAGATTATTTATTCTTAGCCGAAATATTTCCAACTTTCTTTTTCTCTACATGAATTTGCTAGAGAACTTTCTTTTACTGAATTTGGGCAAATAATTCCGTAAAGTGTAGTAGTACTTTTGACAAAATTCGATTTTGTCGGGAGTAATTTAGCATGTGACCGAGTTTTTTGCCACTTTCTGGGATTTCCCTCTTTCTACGCTGTATCACTCCATAGTAGTCTTTCCAGTATGGATTTTTTTAGAAAAACTACGAGATGTTCCAGGTGATTCGATGTTTTTCCTTTGAGATTTTACATACTTTGTACTCGCAAGACTCTTACGTCATTTGCTCCATATTGGATTTCATATAAGAAGCCTTATAAATTTATTCCATCAAGATTTAATTACCTTGAGTCCCCTGGTGAATATAGAGGAGCACATTTCTTAAGTAGAATGATATAACAGATTTAGACTTTCATTACTGATCTAGGTCAAAGCTTTCCAAACTCAACCCCATTCATTTTCTTCTCACATCATGATTGCAACCCCAAGCATGAAAGTTAATAACACGCCCCTATTGTAAGAAAAGAGTCATGTACGGTAAAAGAATTTAACCTACATTAGTAACCATCAAAACCTCTATTATTATACTACTATTCTCAGTCACTCGATTGCAATATCATGCTAGTGATGACTAAAGCTCCACATCCTGAAAATATAAGTACACTGTCAAACATGCAAACATTTACTCGATTGTTACTGCCTGTAAATCAGAGTTGTTAATACTCCGGTCCCGTATCTATGCTCCGAGTCGCCCATGGGTTTCCACTTCCTCCAACACGGTATAGAACTTAGCCATGCTAATCATTTTATCCTCAATAGCCATCGAGCATACCTTGATAATTGTATTGAGACTGATTTGTACCGCCGCGAGAAATTCTGATTAGACAGGTAGTCGCGAATGTATCCATGAGATCATCTTATTAGCACCGCCAGTCACACCGATTCCTCAAACGGCATCTACACACACACACACGCGCGCGTTTGCATTTCACTAGTAGCGCGGTTCTCTTGGTGAATTCATCTCGCAACTGTTGTTCAGCATCAATTATATTTCCGCGTCGGTAACACTGAGGGTCTATCATAATTGTTCTATTAATAATGTCATCGTGAAGTATAGATGCTTCCCGATGACGTCACTAGCAGACGATATTTTGCCAATTTTACCTGGACGATGGGCAACCTGGCAGTTTCTCCTATATGCGATCTCCAAAATTTTCCATTTTTAACGAGGCACACTGAAGCAAAGTCAACTTATAAATCACAAATATAGATACTAACTGAAAGCTTGAATTGCGTTCTGTTTATGTATCTAACTTTCGTAAAAGTATCTTCAGATTCAATGAATTTATTTCAACTTCCAAACACCATATAAAGTCAACGGTAAATATGCCAGCTGACCACAAATATGGCGGCTGATGACGTCATTCGGGAACTTTCTATAGCTAGACAGGCTGACCCTGATTAGGTACAAGAAGCACGTGCACTTCTAACCAATTACCTTTTTTATATGAACAACTGCCATGCAATCAGAGAAAATATATACTTGAAGACTCTTTAAATCTCCAGCAATTGTGCGTTATGGGACACAACGTTCACATAGAATCATATTGATTGCGTCCTTGGTTTGTGTCGGAATTGATTGTACTCGTCTTCGCCCTATCACTGTTACACGGACAAAAGCGTCCTCGTTGAATAACAGCCCAGATCTTTCATTTCTAAGCTGAGTCATTGTTGGTACAACATAAGTAACTGGCGGTGCAACCCGGGTGAATGTGTTAGTGAACTCTACTTCATAGTTGTAGGACGAATCCCTTGTGGTATATTCAGCGACCTAGCGTTTCTTGTTGCGTTTTGTTTACCGCGCATTAATGCTACAACACCAAGATGGCCTTGAATTATTGGTACATCAGGGTGGTCCCGACTGTTGATTTTTATTTGGCCCTTAGCAAGATTAAAGTTTAGCCTAATTGAGGGTTTGTTAAGATATCACTTAAGTAAATATTGGTCAACAAGTAGAACAAAATCACCATCGATGTTAGCATCAATGATCTTTGGAGGGGGGGGGGCACCAGACAGATGCCCCCCCCCAACTTAGCCAAAAAAATTAAAAAGTATTTTATGTATTTGTGTTTTCCCCCTTAATAGGTGTTGCATTGTATTACTTTTAAAAAAGAAATTTGATCAAAAAGTTTTTATTTTCAATTTTGTGTGGGGTATTTCTGCCTAGTGTTTCTAAAAGTTTGTTTTCCCAATCGGTTTTTTTTTTCCACCCGATCGGAATCCCTCACCCTTTTTTTTCCAAGTGACCTTTGCCATAGGTCCCTACGTCCTGTGTATGCTATCTGTGTTGTGCTATATTGTGTGATTGCTATAGATTTTATTGCAAGGACGGCTTTTCATTCAAATTTCTCCCAGTTGTCTATAATTTCTATTAAAACAGTTATTTCAAATTTATTTTAGTTTATATTTATTACAATTTTTTTTTATTATTTTTTTATTTTTTCCCAATTTTGCATAAGAAACGGTGTACTATATATTTTTTAAAAAAAAAAAAAAAAAAAAAGCTTAATGTTTTAAGTGCTTGTTATATGATGTGTCGTTCCTTATTTTTTGAAATTTTGCTCAGGATTTTTTTTAATTCTGTGACTCTATCCTATATAAGAAGCCGCATGTTTTCTTTATTATTTTCACATGCTTCTCTTATTGGACTTTGTCTGTTTATAGTCAATTGCATTTTATTTTTCCAAACAGAAAAGGTATCCGAAAGGGTCTTATATAGCGACCCAGTTGTTAGAATTTTATCCTTCATCCTCGACCTCTGGAATCCTTTTCCCTAAAGTCCCATTTTCTTGTATTGTATGTCCATTTTTTCTACCCATGGATTTTTCGGAGGCTCCTCCACAGGCGTGTCCACTTCGCGTAGCGCCATGTGGTATAGCCCCGTGGCGTTACTGTCTCTTACTTCGTCCATGTGTAGATCCCTGTTCATAGTTCAAAAAATCCCTTGCAAATAAAAAAAAATTGTTATAAATTAGTATCAGAGTATTTTAGGATTCCAGTCTAGTTTCTCAGTGTTGATTAGTATTTTTTGTTAAAAAGATAACCTTAAGCGCTCCAAAGAAATGTCCAAATTACATGTTTTTATAAGTATTTAAATTTGGATATATTTCCATTGTTTGAATTCTTGTGGGACAAGTTATTTATGTATTAATATTACCTATCCACACTTAAACATTATATCCGTTATGTAGCTAATTATTTCAAATAATGTTTTTTTGTCAAACTCTCCATCTAAGTACAGTATTCTGTTTCTCTGGAAATTTCCCTTCTTTTTTATTAATGATACTATTTTTTCCCTAGCTGTTTCTGTGTTTTTGCATTCAATTATTGTATGTAATTTGGTGAAATTTCCTGATTTACATAACGGGCATTTGGGGATTATTTTTATCATCCCTTTTCTCTTGGCCACTTCACCCGTGAGCCACACATTGTGGAGGTATTTTAACATTAAACTCTGTAATTTTAATGACTTTATACTTGTCCAGTTATCCCAGGTCTTGTCCCATTCTACTCCCCAGTGTTCTAATTCCACTTTGCATCTTTTATTTTTTGTATGAATTTCTCTTAAAAAATGATATGTTCCTTTCTTTTCAATACTCCATAATTCTTTTATATCTCTATATTTGTAGATTATATCACTAATGTTTTTAAACTTTTTAGCTACGATAAAATTTTTTGATAGTGAATTATTTCTAAAAATATCCTCTCTGTTCTTTAATAAAAACCCAAACCAAAATACGTAAAGTGCCTCCCACGGCACACTTGGAATTGCTTTTAGTGATTTAAAACGGTTTAAAATATTAGATTCTTGTATTATTTTAGGATTGGGTAGTGCTAGACACCACCACCACCACCACCACCACCCCTTTTATTTCCTCTATATAGAGTTTCTTTTTCAATGTAATGTAGTTTATTACCCCATAAGTACTTAATTATTTCATTGTCGATTTTTTCTAGCTGTTTACCTTTTATATCCATTGATTTTAAAACGAAATTCATGTTGGAATACATGTATGTTTTTGCAACTTGTGCCCGCTCCATAGTGCATAGTGGCGTATGCGCCCAGATTTCCATATTTCCTTTGATTTTTTCCTGTATCACTTTAAGGTTTTCTATTTCCTCGCTTTTTCCAAAATATATCCCCAGTACTTTTACTCTTTCTTTTATTAGGTGAGGGGGAAGCCCTGGGTGGTTCCCTCTCCAGTTTCCTATTTTTAATATCTCTGTTTTTTCATGGTTTATCTTTGACCCTGAAGCTTTACCAAATTTTTCATATTCCTTTTCTAGGTGTTTGAAGGAATTAGGGTCTTTTATGAAGTTTGTGCAATCATCAGCATGTTGGACAATTTTAAATTCTTCTTTCAAATTTGGGATTCTTATTCCCTCAATCTTTTTGTTGGCTCTTATCTTTATGCTTAGTATTTCAATTGCTATTACGTATAATAACATCGATAGTGGACATCCTTGTCTCACTGATCTCTGTATTTCAAATTTTTCCGTAGTCGCACCATTTACCTGTACTCTAGCGGTAATGTTTCTGTACAGGATTTCAGTCCATTTTCGAAAATTATTTCCAAAACCAAATTTCTCTAGTACACTTTGTACATAGTTATGTTCAATTCTATCAAATGCTTTCTCTTGGTCTAGAAGCACCATAGCGCCTCTTTGCCCTGATTCTTTCATAAATTCGTTTATTGTTCTTATATTTAGAATATTATTTTGGATATCACTACCCTCTGCTCCACATGTCTGATTTTTATTTATTATTTGTCCTATACATGTTTTTACCCTATTCGCTAAAATTTTACTTAGTATTTTGTAATCAATGTTTAAGAGGGAGATGGGCCTCCAGTTTTTTAAATCCTGTCCGTCTCCTTTACCTTTATAGATTATTGTGATTAGACCTTCTCTCATTGTGTTAGACATTTTATCATTTTTTAATAAAATATTATTGTATAATGACTCCATGATTGGCGCTAACTCACGCTGGAATTTTTTGTAGAATTCCACCGTGAGTCCATCTCTTCCTGGGGATTTCCCTTTGGTCAGGGAATTTATTGTTTTAAGTATTTCGTCTGTGAAGATAAAGTCATCACATAAGTCCTTATGTTCTGATGAGATTTTTTCACATTTAGCATCATTTAGATATTCTTCTATTTCTTCTTTTTTTATTCCTTGTTTTTTTATATAACTCACTGTAATATTCTTTAATTGCATGCATTATTTCTCCTTTATCCGTTATTTGCTCATTGTTTGATGTTTTTAGGGTCTGTAAATGTTTTTCCCCTCCCTTCCTTATTTCCTCCCTTTTATATAATCCCCTAGCTTTTTTGTATAGTTCCGAAAATTTCCCAGCCCTGATTTCCTTCCCGCAATTTTCTTCGTCTAGTATTTTATCTAATTTATCTTTTAATTGTATTTCTATTTCTTTTACATTGTCTTTTTTTAATTGTCTTATTATTTCCTCCTTGTCCTTTTTTTTTGTTTTTCACCTCTTCTTTTTGCAAACTGTATCGCTTTTGTTTTCATTTCTCTTTTAGGACATCCCATTCAGTTATTATGTCTTTATTTTCCTTAGTCTTTATTTTATTTATTAAATTTTTTATTTCTTTATTGAATTCTTCGTCCTCTATAAGTTTGTTGTTAAGTTTCCAGTTTCCCTTTCCCCATTTTGTCCTATTTTTTATTATAATTGTAATATCAATTAGTTTATGATCCGAAATCTTAATATTTGTTATATTGGCCTCTTTATATATTTCATTTGTATAATTTGTTCCATAAAACTTGTCTAATCTACTCGCTAGTCCTTGTTTGTATTCATATGTGTATTCTGTCCGTAATAAGTTTAATTTTCTGTAAATGTTATTTAGATTATGCTTTTTTAAAAAGGATGTCATTTCATTTCTAAAAATTAAGTCATTTTGTGTTAAATTTCCTATCCTGTCTACATTTTCTCCCACCCAATTAAAATCTCCTCCAATTATTAAATTTTCCATTGAATATTCACTTATATGTTTGTTTAGATTTTTGATAAAATCCTGTATTTTGTATTTATTTGCTGGCATATACACATTTATTATATTAAATTGGTTTATTTTTATATGCAATAATCTTCCCGCAAGGAAGGGTTTTTCATTTATTTTTTCCCAGTTAAACTCCCTTTTATTTTTTATTAAAATTGCGACTCCTCCTTTAACATCACTTGATTTATAATTATTTAAGATTACCACTGAATCTAATTTTTCCACTGTATATGCTTTTAATTCATTTGTAAAACCATTGTGAGTTTCCTGTATAAGTATTATGTCGCATAGTTTTTCTTTACTTAATTTGTCAATTTTATCTTTATTTATCCTATTAATGTTTATTGATGCTATTTGGAAGTTTCGTCCCTTCATTTTTGTTTTCTACCCAGGTGGCCACATCTGTCATTTCTTATTTTATATTAATATTTCGTTTATTTAAGAAAATGTATTCTCTTAAGTAATCATTTATTTCAGGGCTCTCTCCTGCTTTTTCCTCTATTCTGGAAGTGTCCGTCTCATTTATTTGTTCCAATAGTCCTGTTGCTCCCATTTCTGTCTCCATTTCCGTTTCCATTTCTGTTGAGTTTCTATCGTCATTTTCATCTTTGACATTTTCTTCTTCATTCATTTCGTTGTCATTTTCCTGTTCTTTGTCCTGGTCCTGGTCCTTGTCATCATCCGTATCCGTGTCTGTCAATTGTTCGTCTTTTTGTCCTTCTTTTTTTTCGGCATGGACTTCATTCCATCGCTTGACACATTTTGTAGTTTCATTTTCAGATGAGGATGCTGATATTAGTCTCATCTTCCTTTTAGTTGTCTTAGCTCTTCTTGGTTGCGGTGTCGCTATCGGAGTCGAAGTTAGAGGTTTATCAAGAGGGCTCTCCGGACTCTCGGGCGTTTCTTCTTCTTCGGTCAGAGGGAAAAACCTATTGCTTTCTAACAGCCTCTCTTCGTAGTTTTTCTTTTGTGTTGGTGTTTTCATCTTGTAGGGGCTTAGGTATTTCTCCCATACCGGTTGTTTTCCTCTCTCAGTTTCCTCTTCTTTATCAGTGTTTGTCCGCCCTGTCTTTTCCACTTGTGTTTCCTCATCTGGTTGTGTGTTTCCTGTTGTTTCTCTCCTTGTTTGAATGACTAATTCCTCTATTTCTTTTTGGATCTCTCTCTCTGATCTTTATCTTGAACAGTTGCTGAACTCGCTGCTACCTTACTCGCATATGTTGTCGCAGCTTCACTTAGGGGGGTTATTTACACAGTCTCTAGCATTGTGGCCCACTTTCCTACACCTTGGGCACATCCTGTCCTGTTCGCTCCCCTTGTACCAAGTCTTTATCAGGAAACCCATCACGCAGAAATGTGATGGGATTTTCTTTGCCTCATCTTTATTTATTTGGAGTATTCTAACTCCTGTTTTCACTATTTGATAACCCCACACTGTAGCCATCTTGTGGGATCTCACTGATGTTTTAAGTTCCCCTTCAATTTTGTCGATTACTTCCTGCGTATCCACCTCTAGAGGAAGACCAGACACAAACAATTCTGTATACTTCGTTTCTACTTGTCTTGTGATGGGAGGTGTCTTTGAGATAATTGCCCTTTCTCCCTTCACTTCGATCCAGTCTTCTTTCAAGATGGGTGTATTCATGTCCTTGGGATAGATAACATATTTGTTAATTCCTCCGTTCTGGATTCCGTCTATTTTCTCTATATTTATTCCCAGTAATTTCAAGGTTGTAAGGATGTCTGCCTGACGGGGGCAGTTTTGGGTATCTCCAAAATTCAGGGTCTGGCATCCTTCTGGGTGATACGCTATCAAATTCCTTTGGCCTGCCACCCCTTCCACCTTTGTCTTAAAATAGGCATTAAGTCTACTTCCTACAGGGTACGTAGTTGCCCTTGTTTCAATTTGTGCTTGAGCCATCTTTAGTAGAGTTCACTAGAGTAGAGCTCACAAAGTTGAACAACACTTTCAATACCAGGGTCTCACACCACTACTTTTCCCACCTATTGGTTTTATCCTAGATTTTCTCAAGGTTTTTACTCAATAGTGCACTTAACACAAGGTTACTTTTTTTTGCAATTATACTAGCATAGATTCCTAACTCAAAATTAGAAATTTGCAATAACTGCAAACAAAAAAAAACAATTTGAAGCTCTATTCAGAGTTTCAAACAAATAGTGAAAAAAGAGCACCCTTTCCACAAATAGATGAAAATGAAAAAGAAATTTTAAACAAAATAAAGGTGTATGTACAGTATACTTAGAAATTTGCAATGATTTGAAAATACAAACAAAAAACCCAATTTGAAACTCTATTCAGAGTTCAAACAAACCCTTTTCACAAACAAATGAAAATGAAAAAGAAAATTTAGACACAATAAAGGTGTATGTACAATATACTTAACTTCCTGCTGTCTACTTGGTTCTAAATTCAAGGCAGGTAGTGTAGTGGTCAGGCGCAAATAAATACGTCTGATCCTGTCACTGTGTGAAACGCGACTCCGTGTATTTCCTAGACCGTCTTAGTTTCGATTTGTTCTTGACAATTACGTCCGGTTGTAATCATCAGTGTTGCCAACTACAAGACTGATAAAACAACTCTTTGAGGATATTAAAGCCTGAGAGATAAGGCACTTTTTCCTTTTCCCTTGTAATTTAACAGTATGCCATGCATACATTAACCAGAGGCACATGCACAGTAAGTGCGCACACATCTTTAATTCAAAGTTCAGTTCAGTCAGTTCATTCGCGCCATCATTCCTGCACCAGCCTTGGACAACAGCACATCGATCACAGCACATTTGCTATTCCGCTAAGGGGGTTTCGCCGCTCGAAAGAAGTTGGCGCTCCCATACCACATAGCAGGCTGTAAACCACCAAATTCGTACAGAGTCCGAAGTTAAAACAACAACACAACAATATAAAGCCACGAAACATCGACAACGGAGCAAAGACCCTAACGCACTGCAGCCCGCCCAGCAGACAACACTTCTAACAAAGGAAATATTTTTTAATAACAAAGAAACTCAAGTAAGGTAGGCAATATTTGTACTAAGCCTGCGGGCATTACATTCTGTGCTGTTTTCAATTCATTACCTATCCCACCTCCACTATAATCCCCCCCCCCCCCTTTGTTACCTAACTATACCTTCCTTTGTTCTATACAACTAACAAATTTGGCGCCAATTTTCAATAAACAGGTTCTAGGTCACATACTAGAATATACCTGGACTGAGTCCTTACAGATAATCTAGCACAGGAAAGCCTGTGAGATTCTCAGTTAAAGGAAAAATCAAACAAGCTAAATCTCTGCTAACTCTATTTTTCTATTACTCTTACTAGTAACACCCTCCTTAAAACAAGTACTAGGAACCATACTAGTATACTGGACAGAATCCTAGCAAATTTTCGTGCACTTGAAAACCGCTGCGTAGACTCTTTGTCAATAGGAGATTCTTCTTACTCTTTTCTAACCACCTCCGAAAAACCCTACTAAAATTCCAAACAAACTTTTAAAAATGTCTCAAACAATAGGCATAAATAAATCAGCAATGAATAGAAGGAAAAGTCTAGTCAGGAGACATAACTCTCTAACCGCACTTGACCTGAAATTTAAGGAATTTAATCTCAAAACCCCAACCCTAGGAAACAACAATACACCACGAATAAGCTTAACTGTAGCAAACCAAAACAACTCTCCCTCCACCAGGCAAGCAGAAGAAACGCCATTAAATTACAAAACTTCCTCAGCAAACAAAGCAACTCAAGTAGAAACAACTGATTGCTCACAGATTGGATTTCAGGATACTAATTTTTCACCAATATTCACGGGATCATTAGACAGCAGTTACAATCCAAATGTCAAGCAAGTAACACCCAAAATATTAAACTTTGAAATTAGCGAGGCAGAAATACTCGCTCAAGCGGAGAGACTAAGCAAAGACTCGCCCGTATCATTTAGGAACCCCAACAAGACCCTTGAGTATGAAGAATTAGACGACACCCAACCTATGGCTCAGATAGAACCCTCAAACTCCCCCCTCCCCCATTGGATCTTAACACTAAAATCAAATCTATTCAAGCACATGAACAATTGGCAGCATTACCCAAAAAACAGCCAATCGGATGCATTATTACTAACAAATCTGCAACACCAAAACCCAAGGAAATCCGTACAACAAAATCAACTAATCCAAATCTAACCACCCCACCATTGCAAAATACAAACAACAATCTACATATTATTACAAATAAGAGCCCAAGCAAAAATCAAAAAATTCACAACAGCCACATACCGGGACCATAAGGCACATCATTTACTAGATGCCCCACCAAAACTAAAAGTCCCCCCCCCCCAACAAAGCTATCATATCACTCACCATAATCAAAGTGATAAGAATCACATACATAGGGAAAGGAAAAGGTCCCATGAAAACCAAAGCAAAAACAAACTTGACCTGAGCCAAACTTCTGATGAGCGTAACACTAATCCCGCAAAATCAAAAACCCCACCCAACACCAAAAGCAACTCCGCTGCTGAGAGCAAATCGTACCAAAACAAACACAAATTCCACCCCCCAGAACATACTATTTTTATCAGTAGAAAGAGCAGCCAATTACTAAAACTTAGTCCCAGTAGTGTCGCAGGAGCCCTCACAAGAGTACATAAAGGGCAATTCGAACTAGTCTGGCCCAACACAGAATACATCATTGTACAATGCAGTACTCTTAACCAAGTTCAAAAATTCCTTCAAATTGAACACATAGGGAACATTAAAATCAAAATAACCAGACACAAGAAAATAAACAATCCAAATACAAAAACAATGACTGGAAGCCAAACCAATGCTCAACACCCATCCCCCTCAAATAAAACACTCCCTGCACCCAAATTTAAAGCAGTGTTATCATTAGCAGGGCACAACAAAGACTTGGACAGCCGCACCCTGGAACACAAACTCAAAACCCACGGCACCATTGTATCAAAGACCTATAGACTAAAAGACAGTAAGGGCCAATACACATCTAAAGCAGTATTAGAATCCATCACTCCACTACCATCAATAATTAAACTAGGCCCGACAGGAGTCAGACATAGGCTCGAACCGTTTATCAACAAACCACGGTTCTGCGCCGAAAGTCAACATTGGGAACACTATGCCTGCCACCCAACAAGGTGCACAAACTGCTGGGGTCAACACAGCGGCACCTGCAGGAAAACTACCCATAAATGTGCCACACTACCCCAGAGCAACAGACTGCACATATACCATTAAAGAGAACAAGAAAATAGAACTCATGAACACCAAAAACCTTACATACAAAGAAGCCTCAATTAAGGTCAATCAGGAATTAAACAAAACTTCAACTCCTAATCAGCAATCCATCAACCCAGCTCAAAACCCAAAAATAGGCAAAAATGATAACACTCAAATAAACAAACAGCCATCCCCAATAAGCAAAAATAACCAAAACTCCTACCTCTCCAATCATCCTGACAAAATAAAAAAGACCAAACTCAACCGTGAAACATCAGATAAAAGTGCTAGGAAAAACCACCAGAAATCTAACGAACAAAAACACGCACCCCCGCAAAATAATAACAGCCAAAATATAATAACATGGCAAATACTTAATGAGGTGCTTAAGGCAATAACATCCATCGACATCCAAAACCCACCAACAATAGAAAATCTTATCACACTGCTTAATCAAATCCTTACTAAACACCTGTAACATCAATAGAAACAATAAACAGGACTTTAAATATAACAACAGAAATGGATAACATCCCCCGAAAAAATATGATTATCTGGCAGTGGAACTGTAGGGGATTAAACAGCAATATATTGGAATTAAACAAAAATTCAGCCAAGTAGAACCAAAACCAGATATAATCTGCCTTCAAGAAACGCACATCACATACAATTCCAATTATATACCAAAAATCACAGGATATTACCCAGGCATATTCAAAAATCGAGCCAATGGGAAAAAAGGGGAAGGGTTAGCAATTTTCATTATAAACACCCTCCCAAACACCGAAGCAATAACAGTTCCTACATCAACCGGCGCCAGCGAAACATTCGAAATGCTGGCTGTCCTAGTCAACTTCGGATCAATCACTATAAAAATCTTTAACATCTATGACCCGGGCAGTACCAACCCAATCAACTTACAAACCTATCGTCAAATATCTCAACCTCCAACAGAAAACATTAGTATCTGTGGGGATTTCAACGCTCACAACGAACTCTGGGGAGGGGATAAAACGGATAATAGAGGCAGGTTGATAGAGGCTTGGACAGCTGAATCCAACCTGGTCGTCCTCAATGACGGCTCAAAAACCAGATTGAATCCTAAGGATGGCTCCCTTTCAGCTATTGACCTAACCATCTGTACACTCAAATTTGCACAGTTGACAAACTGGTGGGTGGACCAAGACAGTACATTAGGCAGTGATCACTTCCCCATCATTATCTCTCTCCAGATGAACGTGCAATACAACCCCATTGAGATCCCACCAAGATGGAAATATAGTACAGCTGATTGGGGAAAATTTTAAACTATCCTTGCAGAAATTAACACGAGAGAGCTAGAAGATCCGAACACTAACACAGTCAATAACAACATCATCAACACCATACAAGAGGCAGCCATACTAAGTATACCAAAAAGCAAAAAATCACAAACCAACAAACGGTGCCCTGGTGGAATGACGAATGCAAAAAAAGCCCATTCAGAAAAGAAAAAAGTACTTTATCGATTTAAACACACTAAAAACTCTCTAGACTTCCAAGATTATAAAAATAAGGAAAAAAGCCTTAAGCAGATCATTAAAACAGCCAAAGAAAAATCATGGCAACACTTTTGCTCCCACTTAAACATAAGAACAAACTCCAAGCAAGTGTGGGACAAAATAGAACTAATCCGGTGAAAAACAATCAACATCACCCCTAAAGTAAAAGGTGCAAATAGTGACAAAGAAAAAGCAAACCAGCTCTCCAACCACTTCTCCAACATGAGCAGTAATACAAATCACTCTCAAAATTTTCATAGGAAAAAAGTAGAAATTTCCCACAAACATCTTATCAAAGACTTAGGAACAAAAGAATCAGACTTAAATAGCGAAATCACTCTGTATGAATGGGAAATAACACTCGGGTCCAAAAAAGAAACATCACCAGGAAAGGATGATATTGGCTATGTTATATATAAAAACCTTCCAACCAACATCACAACAGCTATTCTTAAATTATTAAACAACATCTGGAACAGCGGACAACTACCTGCCAGCTAGAAACAAGCCATTGTCATACCTATCCCTAAGACCGGAAAAGACCCTAATGACATAAACTCATACAGACCCATCTCCCTTACCAATAACATATGTAAAATTATGGAAACCATCTTGGCCAATCGATTGAAACATCACCTAGAAAACAATATTCTTCTCTCGGAAAACCAATGCGGCTTTCGAAACAAGCGGTCCACCACTGACCAATTACTAAGACTCGAAGCTGATATAAAAATGGCATTCAACTCCAAGAGGAAAACAGATAGGAATCTCATAGCAGTCTTCCTCGACCATCAAAAATTCTTTGACCTTGTCTGGACCAAAGGACTGATTGCAAAACTTAATCAGTTCGGCATCACTGGACGCATGTTCAACTGGATTGAGAACTTCCTCTCAGGACCAAAAATCTTAACCAGAGTGGAAAACACCCTATCAGACGAGTACCCCTTAGATAATGGAACCCCACAAGGGAGCGTACTCAGCCCCACTCTATTCAATATAATGATTAACTACCTGGATTGCAACCTTACATCAGCAAAAATAAATATCTCTCAATTTGCTGACGACAGCAGAATATGGAGAGCTGGAAACCCCGCTAGCAAACAAGTTATCTCTGAAATCCAGCAAAGCCTTGACAAATAGGGAGATGGGCAGATAAATGGGGGTTTAAGATATCTCAGGATAAAACAGTAGCGATAATTTTCACCACTAAAAGGAAAAGTCAACTTGTCTACCCCATCCTTTACCTTCAGAATCAAACAATAAAATATGTTAAAGTAGTTAAATTCCTAGGTATGCTCTTCGACCAACACCTGGAGTGGAATAAACACATTGAACAATTAATTAAAAATTGCACCAAAGACCTTAATCTATTAATAAACCTCAAAGGCACCACCTGGGGATCCAATCAAGAAACCCTAACAACACTCTATAGAGCACTCATAAGATCGAAACTAGAATACGGTTGTCAGGTATATAACTCGGCTAACCCAAATCACCTGAAAAAAACTGGATGCCATCCAAAGAAAGGCACTGCTGATCTGCAGCGGCACGCTACCCTCAACATCACTGGATGAATTATGCATGCTCACTGGCGAATTACCATTAAAATTAAGGAGGCAAGAAATGCTCCTCAAATATTCTATCCGGCTTGCCAGCCACTCAAACTCGCATCCAACTAAAAAGGCCATTAGCCGATGCAACATTACATTTAGTCGTAAACTCGTTCCAAACACTCCTGGCGGAAAACAAATACTTGAACTTCGGAAAAATTTGCCAATCTTGGAACAACAGGAGGAATATTCTAAACCTCCTGACCAAGCCCCTTGGACTATCTCCAAACCAAGGATTAACTCCAAAGCAACCAAGTACGGAAACAAATTGGAACAAGAGCTAAAATTAAAATCTATCATTGCAAGCGATATTCAGGACACCTATTCTAGTTTCGTTAAAATATATACTGATGGATCCAAAACACCTGACCCACCCAGAACGGCAGCAGCGATAGTTATCCCAGAATACAACATACAAATGGGAACCAGATTACCGGATCACTGCTCTATATATACAACAGAATTATGGGCTATCATCGAAGCACTTAAATGGATCAAATATAATACCACCCCAAAATCAGTAATCATAAGCGACTCACTTAGTGTAATTACAACAATTAAAAATAAAAGCACTAATTCAAGAGAAAACTTCCTTGCCGACGCTTACCACCTATTAAAAGAAATATCCACTAGAAACCAAATAGTAGAATTTATGTGGATACCCTCACACATAGGAATCCTCGGCAATGAACAAGTAGATCGAGTCGCAAAAAGAAAACTAAGAGATCCAAACCCTGCCACACTTAAATACAGCACTAGCGAAACCTTAAACATTGCTGAAAATTACATCAACGCTAAATGGCAGGAAACATGGAATGCCACACATAAAGGTAGAAAACTATATTCCACCCTAAATGAAGTTAACAGGTTCATAAAACCACCTAATACAAACAGCTCGGACCAACAAATCATCAACCGTATATTAACAGGCAAAACAAAATTAGCGAACAGTTTTGGAAGACACCTGGGTCCTAAACCCACAACCATCAACTGCTACCACTGCCAAACAATCGAGGATCTCGAACATATATTCAATATTTGCTCTCAACACCTACAAGCTAGGAACAAACTACAACTTGCACAAAAGGAAACTGGATCCCCAACTACCTATCCTGAAATAATAGGAAAAAACAACCCCAATATCGCTAATACTTATAAAAAAAACATCCTACAATTCCTAAATGAGACCAAACTTAGGGATAAAATATAAAAATTGAAAATAATAAGACCAAACAAACCAACAAATAACATTTTTAAACACTGCGTGGGTGTCTCTGAAATCCCTCGGGATCTGACTACTCAGCGGAGACACTCGCACATGTTAAAAACCTAAACCAAGACAGTGAGAAACAGCCAAATAAATTACTTAGACTTAAAAAGAATCAAAAACTGAGCGGATGTCTCCGAGATCTCGCGGGGGACCTGACTACTCAGCGGAGACATCCGTACAGATTATAACCTAAATAAAAAAATAAGGCGTTACAGCATAATTAAAACAATAAAACCCAACTAATTAACAACAACTGCAGTTCAACCGTTAAAACAAGCCACCCAAAACCACCTACGAATAAAAATACTCCATTAAAATACAAAATAACCTGAGGAAAAAAAAATAAAAAAAATAAAAAAAATTTCTCTACTCTTTATTCTCTACTCTTCTCAAAGCTAACCCTACTAACACCACCTAATCTCTCCACCAAAGATGACAGTCATTCCATCAACAATCAAGTATGTCCCCTAATACCTGGATGATATAAGATGGTCCAAAGATCAAGACCATCAGGGCCTGCCATCGCAAGTGGCTACGTAAACCAGCATATGAATTACAGTAGGACCCCAAATAGTATCATATAAGGTGATCAAATCCCAATGATCATCAGGCCTCGCCACACGAGGTGGCAAACAAAAAACCATTTACGTACAGATACGGAACCAAACCAATTTGTTACAAACCCCAGACCGTTAGGCCCTCAACAAAAATACAAAATAGGTTTCATAGATCCCCAAATTAGTAGACTATAAGGTGGTCTAAGCCCAGGACCATCAGGGCCAGTCACACAAGGTGACAAATACACAATTAACATACTAATGACAGTCATCAGAGGTACCAAGAAATCTCTGTCTCCAAAACAGCACAGAATATATTCCAAATTCTTCATCTTTTGGCATCTTTCGATATTAAATTACCGGACATTCAAAATTCGAAAAACCACAACCCGGATCAATAACCCTGCAACTGCGAGCGCCTTCCGGTGGAGTTTGGCGCCCCTCTTCCGGCCTTTTCCGCCCTTTCCACTTCCGGACATTCATTTAACTGCGTGCAGTGCAAGCATTAAACTCTCATAGCAAAAACTGAGTGTGTGCCTCAAATCCCACTCAGAACACCGATTGGTATAAGCGACTGAATCCTGAATGCGTGATGGGTCTATTCCCACTCAAACAAGCCAACCAATCAGGCGAGCATGGAACATTCCAGATACTGTTTCGCTGCCTGACGGCTCATTTAGAAGCACTCACTGAGTGCATTAAAGCCTAGAGAGGTGGCACTTATACCCTCCCCCAGGAATATTTAACAGCCTGCTTTGCAGGCATTAAATAGTGGCACATGCACAATATGTGCGCACGCCACTATAATTTCAAAGTTCAGTTCAGTTCATTCGCGCCATTCAACACTGAATAGTCAGCCATGGCGACAAACATCCGTTTGGAGAAGATGAAGAAGTTGCAAAACATTCTTGACAACTTAAACATGATAGAACAGATGCTAGTGAAACTGGATGGTGATTATTATTAACATCCCCATAGAGTGAAAATGGAGATAAACAATCTGAGAAAGTTAAAGGAAATGTTGAAGGAAATGATAAAAGAAGAAAAGGAGGATGAAGAGGATAGAATAAGGATGAGCGAATGGAATGAAAAGATAGAAAAGGAAGAAGGAAATGAAAAGAGAAAAAAGAAGAGGAGGAGAAGGAAAAGGAATAAAAGGAGGAAAAGAATGAGAAGAAAAAGAAGAAGAGTGTAGGAGAGAAAATAAGAAGTTGGTGGAGAAAAAGAAGATTTTAGAAGACAAAGAAGAAACCCAAAGGTCCTTTTCAGGGCCACTTTCATATGCCTCGAAAAGATATTTATTCTTTCTTGCCTATATGTGTTATCTATGTGTTTATATATGTCTGTGCCTCTCTATTGTATTTTTCCCTACCATATAGTGGTAGCCGCTCGTATTCAGGTCAGCCACTTGCCACATTGTTGCAAGTATCCAGTACCGTGACGTCACCCTTCATGTTCCATTCCTATTGTCCCTATACAAAATTCCCATTGACGCCATATCGTCCCAGGGTGTGCCATTTGACGCTATAAATCTTGACGCCATATCGTCCGGGGGGTGGGGTGGGGTGTCTGTAATGTATTTTCCCATTGACGCTATATCGTCCCACTATACTACTTATGAGCCTTACACATCCAGAAAAATGTATTTACCTGAGAGATTTTTTTTTATATGACCCCATTGGTTGCAGTAGGGATATACAAATCTGGTCCTGTTTGTCCATCCATTTATCTGTCTATCCCAAAAACTTACCAAAATTGGGCAAAAGTTGATCATTGTAGTCAAATTAAAATTTCATAAGCATATTTGTATCCATATAAGGACCAAATGATTAGATTTTCAGACCATTACATTCATTTTAGTTTTAAACACTTTTAAACACATTTTGATCTGTCACAATCATTTTTTTGTTTTTGTGACAACCTTGTTAGCATGGTTAGAAAAAAAATGTCACACAATATAGACAAATGAAATTAAGTAATGTTTTTATGTATATGTAGGTTCCCCAATTATATGTTCTTGTCATGAAAGCAAATTTTCACATTTTTTAAATTCTGAATGTTTTTTTTACTTTACTTTTTTGGTCTGCAGTAGAGGCATACATATTTCAAAGAATACAAATTTATTTATTTGTTTCCCTTTTATTTCATGATTGTTCTTTTGTTCTTTCTTCAAAGCCCAAATCACAAAGAAATTTGTACTTTATATATACATGTTGTCATAAAGCATGTATCGATTTTACTTGAGTAATTTGTGTTACCAAAACTCTTACATGGATTTACATAATAATGAAAAAAAAATGTGGTTCATCAAATTAAAAGAATCAAGCTGTTAACTTGTAAAAATAAATTCCCCATGCCAGCAGGAGCAGATCTGGAGTAGCTGACAACTTAAAGAAGGGTATGGAGAAAATACATGAATCAAAATCAAGCACCCAAAATAGGTCACTGTCACTGAGTTTTGGTGTCAATGAATTACTCTCCTTGAGATGCATTCATATACAAATTTTCATGTGTAGGTGTTGGGTTAAGAAATATTAAATGTGTAACAAAAGCAAAGCTGCCCCTTTTTTAATAGTCCTCTATGTACCATATAAACATGATGACTGACTCAGGAGATTAACCCACTGAGTCTCAAAGACCTGGACCTTTTGTCAGGGTGTGTGGTCTTGAACTAAACTTACAGTGTAGTAACGATTATTTTATTGTTAAACTAACAATGACTGTGACCTCTGACCATAGAATCAAAAGGTTCCCCTGTTACCCAAAGTACAAGCTATCCAAAAAGTTTGGCCATGTAATTATTTTATTCCAGAAAAAGTCATTCTGTGAAACCCATTTCACTTGTAGCCACATTGACATTTTGACCCCCAAATCAAATGCTTCTTCCAAACCTTAAGCACAAAACTTAACAAACTTTGATCAAGGTATGTGGTCTTCAGCTAAAGGTATTAAGCAAAGCCCATATTTTTTCTTTAAGTTTGTGACCTGGATCTTGAGCTGGTAATTGCATGCACGATATTTTAGAAGGTAATCTGCTGCCGAAGTATCATATGTACACATTCCTCTTCAAAGAACAAATTTACTTTTTAACTTTCGATATGTGTTTACTGAGAAGAAAAAAAATATCAGGTTAAACAGGGAACATTAGTACCATTCAGGTTAGAATCATGTTTGAGTGGCTCAGATAAGTGTCGTACGATTTAATACATCAACGGAATAAGTTCACTCTAATTTTGTCCTGTGTTTGCTAGACTTACGTTTCAAGCGGAACGCCAGTCTTTACAAAGAAAGTATTTGAGTGACTAAGGTGGCATTGGTCACTTGTTATATTTCACATCACTGGATTTGCGAAAGTGAACCACTTGTTAAATGAAAAAGGGCGGTGAAAAGATTTTGAGCAGTGAACGTAAAGAAATACTTTAAGAATTTCTCCAATGTGTACAGAAAGAACATCACCCCCACCCCACCACCACCCAAAAATTAAATTTAGTCACTTGCAAGCAGAGGCTTTACTGTGCATGTTACCATAAACTATCATTAAGTAATACTAATGCTATTAATCAAACATCTTGTATATGATGTTATTATCAGACAAACTGGCATCTAAGCAACGATACAAAAATGCAGGAGTATAAAACGTACTTCATGTAATAATACTCGTATGGATTTTGAAAGAAAATTGACAAACCGTAAGATTTAAACAAATGATATAAAAAAAATTAATTTAAGTGTCCATCTTAAAACAGTCGCATGTGAAAGTACGAACTTATGAGAGTTATATAACGGATGAGTATCACTTTTCTTTGACATACCGTACGTAGAGAATTAAGTGGAGTTAAAATAAAGCGGAAACGCACATTTTTACACTTCAAAAATGGTATAAAATTTGAGAAACATTCATCACAGGTAATTTTTTAAAATCTGGCCCCTCGTGCCCAAGTTTACATTTTTAATTGTAGCCTTTTGCTATAATTACGGCTTGCTGCCCAAAGGCACTAAGCGCCTCCATTCAATAATAATAATAATCATTCATAGCTTCCATTGACGTGTGCTAATCTCTTTGCCTTTTGCTATAATTACGGCTTGCTGCCCAAAGACACTAAGCTCCTCTGTACAATAATAGTCATTCATAGCTTCTCATTGGCCAATCTTCAAATTAAGACAATAAACGAGTTACATAAAATCCAGCAAAAACTATTCAAATGCACTCGATACGGGGTGAAAGTTATATGTTACGTAACGGCGTATATTAAAGTCTTTGCTTTACACTTCGGTATGTCGGTAAATTATCATGCAAACAGACGGCAGCCTTAGATTGGCTGAATTAGCCCGTGGAGGCATGACTAAGGTGTGGCAGTGATCTCAAACTTAAATATTGGTCCCAGAGCCTCGGTTTTAGAAAAATTCACTTAGTGAGATTTGACACGGTGAAAAGAATCACGAAATCAGCGATGCTGCCATTTATTCCACGAGGTTTTGTTGACTTGCTGGATTTGAGAAGTAAACTTTTGAAATTGAGACGGAACGATAACTACTTACATATTACGTGCTTATCTTTGTCATGATAAACCTTTATTCTACAGGCTTTTGTTTTCCCTTTGACTCTCTGGTAAAGCAAACCCAGAGAAACATTATTGACTTTCTGAGTTTATCAAGAGGATATATTGTCACTCAAAGAACCGCAAAATATATATTCTGTGGGAAAAAGGAAAATTCGGGTATTACCAGTGGCATCGATTAAACAACATATTGCTTTGTCATACTTGGAATTTCGACTTTTGACAACTCAGAGTAGAGCGATGACCATTCCAGATATGGGATATAGGCTAAAACTAATGCAGACAACAATGTATCTTCTGCTACTTGTATTGTGTAATGACGTTACCGCTCAGGATCTTTCATATACCATTGTTGAGGAAAGACTTCCGAATACATTCATTGGAAACATTGCAAATGATTCTGACTTAAGATCTATAACTTCGAAGGATGTGTTTGACCAAATTAGATGTAATGTAATAAAGGATAATTCAGATATTTCCTACTAGTACTTTAAAATTGACAGTAGGACTGGGTCTTTATACACAAATAGCGTCATCGACAGGGAGACTCTGGCAGACTGCACTTTATCTTTAAAAAGTGTTTTAATAGTGATAGGGGGTACATTACGGACAAGGGCAAATACATGGACAAAACCCCCTGGGCACGTTTACAGACAATGGGAATTTAACATGGGGAATATTGGGCCAGTATACGGAAAAGGGAAAGTTGGGCCTGTATAGGAACAATAGCAATAGAACAGGTGGGGTGATGTCACGGTACTGGACATTGCAACAATGTTGCAAGTGGCTGATCTCAATCGGGCCAAACAGTGACAGCGGGGGAAAAAAAAGCTATAACGCTTGGCGGGGCGGGACATATAACTTTATATAACGCATGGCTGGGAGGGAACCCGTACCGTTCATACAAAAACAAAACACAAACATCGCCTGGCAGGGCGGGACATATCACTGGATAGACATAGACAAACAAGCAAACAAGCAAACAAATAAAGACATAAATATGGCAAGAGAGCTAATCTATTCGAGACATAGGAGTGGCCCTGAAAAGGGCCTTTGGGTTTCTTCTTCTTCTAATTTCTTCTTCTTGTCCACCAGCACCTCAATTTTTGCATTACATTTTTCTTCTTCTTCTCATTCTTTTCCTCCTGCCGTTTCTCCTTCTCCTCCTCCTCTTTCATCCTCTTCTCATTTTCTTCTTCTTTTTCAATTTTTTTCATTCCATGCTCTCATTTGTATTTTATCCTCCTCTTCCTCCTTCTCCTCCTTTTCCTGTTTTATCAGTTCTTTTAATATGCCTTTTCCTGTCTCTTCAAATTATTGATCTCCATGCACAACCTATGAGGACTATAAGCCCCAAACTGCATTCTCACCAACATTTCCTCTACCATGCCAATCTTATCCACCACCTCTTGCAGTTGTATCATCTTCTGCAAATGGTTGGCTGCCATTTTGTATTCAATGTAGAATGGCGCGAATGACGAACGCTGCAATTTATATGTCTCAAGCACGGACGTGAGGGAAAACATTCCCTCTTACCAACTACCCATATCACTTACCAAATAATCCATAGTGATGAGACTGCTAACCTAAAATAAATTTTTATATATTAAATAACACACTATTATCAATGTGTTAAGTGATTAGTGTTTTTTGTTATATTTTTTAAAAAACTTACGCGTGCACACAAACACACACGCACATTGAAGTGTTTATAGGCACACTTGTATTTTTTACCTACAAACAAACACAAAGACAGACAAATAGTTTAGCAACTTGAATAGTCTCTTTTCTGGAGATCTGGTTAGCCCTGAGAAGGACTGTTTTTTAAAAATTCCAATTGCACCTCTTCATGTATGCACCTTCCATGCCTGGCACCACAGACACAACGGCGGCTCCAGTCATTCTCCCATTTCAGTCTTGCTCTTGGGAGAGCAAAGGGGGATTGAGTGGCCTCATTATCCCAGTTTTCACTCTGAGGGATGGTAAACACTTCCTTCTGTCTTCTATTTTGTAGCCGGGGATGATGAGGTCTCCTTATCTCTTGCCTACGCTGCGGATCCCACTCTTTCCGCTGTCTCTCCAACTCCTCTTCCCAGTTTTCCATCTGGGAGACAGCGGCTCTTGATACTGGTGATAGTGCTTGTGGTTGTGACTGTGGATGTGGTATTGGCTGTGTAGGCGTCCTCCCCTCAGGATAGACCTCACACAAAGGCCTAAGTATTAGGTGAGGAAGGATCCTTTCCGTCTCCTATTCCTTCTTCTTTTTTTGCTCCTCTTCTTCTTCTATTCTGCTATGGCCTCCATAGCCAGCCCGTCTAAAAGGCGTCTGGCATACTCCAGGTGCATTTGGAGTTCAGTAGTTTCGATAGTCTACTCATTTTCGTCGCAGTTGGGTAGCTAGACTGACGAACGCTTCGCTTTATATGTCTGAAGCGCGGGCGTGAAGGAAAACATCCCCCTTACACCAAAACTAACAATACACACTTCACCGTAACCAAAAACATGGAACGCGTGGGCCTAAACGAAACACTCACGTTCACTTTTTACCTACAGACAAGCACATACTATCTTAAAAGTCAGGGAAACGAAGTGTTTATAGACACACTTCTATCTTTTAACTTACAGACACACGTAAAGACAGACAAATAGTTAGGCAATTTGACTAGTATCTCTTTCCTAGATGATTGGGGGTAGCCTGAAAAGGGCTGTTTTGTTGACGGGGTTATGGCAATCTTTTATCATCCAAGATTGAGTCCCCGACTGACTGCAGGTTTTCTACAGGATAGGGTCTCCTTCTGCGAAAGGAGAAGGAGAACTCTTTCGTGTCCACACGGCAGTCCTCAAAACCTCTGTCTGGCTTCTGCTGTTGTTGCTGCTGCTGCTGTTGCTGTTCTTTCTGTTGTTTCTGAAGTCTATACTTCCCGTCCATTCTTCTTGCTCCTTCTTGATTTCGTCTTTAAACACCTCTTCTATCAGGTCTTGGGCTATTTTTAACATCCTGACATTTTCAATCGCAGCAGGCTTGGGTATTAGGTTTTGCCTGACACGATGTAAATTCACATAGGCTTCGTTCAGTTTAGCTAAATTAGAAGGCATCTTCATAGGTGGACGAGTCAACCATGGATGGTCAGACTGACTAACTAACTAAATTTGAATTAAACTCGTGTGCCACCATACTGGCCATGTACGAGAAATTAATGTGCGCACAGCGCACTAGTTAATTACTCGTGGGTGAAGGAATCCGAGCCACATCACCCACTCTTTAATTCACTCAAAGAGTGATATTTAGTTAAGCAGGCAGGTCGAGGGACAAAAGTCCCGTTCGACCTGTGTTGAATGCTACCATGAGCGGGAACAGACCCAGCACACACTCATGCTTGTGTTCCAGTATTTCCACCACAGGTGGATGTAACGCCAGCCGTGATTGGTCACGACTACAGTGATGTCATGACGAATGGGAATCGATCCACTCACTCGTCTTTTTGTATATCCGGGGTAGAAGGGAGGCAAGGGATAT
The DNA here is from genome assembly GCA_016617855.1 of Megalonaias nervosa. Lineage (NCBI taxonomy): Eukaryota > Metazoa > Mollusca > Bivalvia > Unionida > Unionidae > Megalonaias > Megalonaias nervosa. The sequence continues at coordinate 21,678 of JAECUM010001916.1, read as the reverse complement.
GTCAAATCATTCCCATTTATATTATTGGGATTCGCTATTACCAATAATGTGTAAGCCACCTGTGCAATTAACCAAATAAAATGAATTATTAAATTTCATTGTTAATAACGTTCAAAGTTGGAATTTAGTGTACAAAGTGTACATAAAATTTACTAAATTGTACCAATCAGCTAAGTCGAAGTGGCTCATGTATTTTGTATCACGCATAATAAATACACAGACAATTTTGACGGTGAAACCAAAGGATCAAACTTGGAATACAACATATTATCAAAAGAGGTTTTTAAGCCAAAATGTAAACCTATACATTCACCCTGGCAAATTGAAAGTTACTCGGCTAATTCAAGCCGAGTCCATGGACGTCAAGGCTAACTCCGGATTGATCTGCACTGGAACGGGCTGGCTTGTCCTTTGTCTTCGGCTACACCAGACCTCCAACGAAGTCCGCCATTTTGTTTTCCCGCTCCAGTCGTGATCTTTCCGGTCAGCGTTAATGTAGACTAATTGTACACCAGTCGCAGTTCTTGGTCTTTCTTTCCGCATAGGTGGGTAGGTAAGTCTTGGGTTGGTAGCTGGGTCTCCGTGGGCTTCACAGCACATACACGGGCCACGCTTCTTTTCCTTCTATTTTGTTTGATAGTCGTGGCTCATGTACTGCACGCTTTTTTCCACTCTCTGCTCCACCTCAATGTTGTAACTTCCTCCCAACCCTCTACGGCCACGCAGGCTTGGCTTCCCGATGTTGCTGCCTCGACGTCCTCCGGGTGAATGGAGATGAAAAAGAGAGAAAAAAAAAAAAAAAAGGAAAAAAATGAAAAAAAAAGGTGGTCAGACTAGTTAGTTAATTTAATTTACGTCGCTTTCGCCCATACGGCAGGCTGTTTAATTATTCTTGAGGAAAGGAATCAGTGCCACTTCCCCCACGCTTTTCTGCACTCATAGAGTGATGTTTAATTATAGCTGGCAGGTTGTGGTACTATTAATACCTTAGCAACCTGTAATTTGGCCCTCATGAGTGGGAGTAGACCCTTCACGCACTCATGTTTCAAGTCTGTATCTGCTGGATAGTGTAAGAGTAAATGAGTGGGATTTGACCCAGCACACATTCATTTGTTGGTAATTACAGCTTTTCAGTAAAAACTGGATTAATGCGCACACCGCACGCTGTATAATTTGGAGGTGGCGGGGAGGAAAGGAGGTGAGGTTGGTGCCGGTCCACAGGTCGGTGCTCCGTTCCAGGGTATTTGGCCTAAATACTTAGTTACTTGCTCAATTTTGAATGTTAACCTCTGTGCTGTTTTTATGAATTTGTTGAGTTAGAGATGTATGCTTTTGATAACAGCTGTTTCCTATATTTGCCACCTTGTGTGGCTGGCCCTGATGGTCCTGGATGTTAGACCACCTTATACGTTGTTAATTTATGGGTCCCTAATTTTTCCTAGTGTTAGGTGTTCATTTGCCGCTTTGTGTGGCTGGCCATGATGGTCCTTGTTGTTTGGACCACCTCATAAGAGGTAGTTAGGGGTCCTAGATTCCTCTAAATATTTTTGTTATTGCCACCTTGTGCGGCGGGGCCTGATGGTCTTGGGCTTTTGACCACCTTATAGTTGGCTAATTTGGGGTTTATGTGAGATTTTGTTTATATGGTGTCCTTGAGCTGTCATCGTGAGCAGTGGTAGTATATTAGGGTGGAGTTGTGTTAAGGTGTGATTAGAGCAGGTTAGATTAGGCATTCCAGGGTGTTTAAGGATTCTATGGTGTTATCAGGGTGGATGTAGAGTATAAGGAAAAGTAGAAAATTAGAATAATAGAGACATAAAGAAGATTTTTTTTCTATTTTGAGAGTTTGATTTTGGTGGTGGTTTAGTTTAGTCTACGGCTTTTAGCTTTTAATTTAACTCATTCATGCGTGGCGTCAATTTTGGGGAGGACAAGGCGCCTTCGTCGAATTGATCGTGTCCTTGACATTCAAAGACGCCTGTCCATTGTTTTATGCAATTTTGCATTATAAGTTTGGTTAAGATTGATTTATTATTCTAGGTTGTTGTTCCATGAGATTTGAGATGAGGTAAGGGCTCCAGCCCGCGATTTGGCTGGTACATATCCCTATGTGGGCCGTAAACCGAAGGCTCCATGCCATCTCGCACCCCCTGGTTCAATTATATGGTGTATCGGCTTTTACTGATCATAGTTTTTAATTAGTGTTTATGTCTGACAGGGCATGTCGATTTATTGTGCGTTTAGTTCTAGGTTTTAATTTTTTCCATGAGATTTGAGATGAGGTAAGGGCTCCAGCACGCGCTTAGGCTGGTACATACCCCTATGTGGGCCGTAAACTGAAGCCCCCATCCCATCTCGCACACCCTGGTTTGATTATCAGTTTTTTTTCCATTTATTTTAACCTTCTTGTATGAAACTATTTATATTTGTATATTTTATTGCTGAGTCCCGCTTCATGTATAAAGTTAATGATGTTTTGATAGGTGGTGTTGATGTTCGGGTTATTTTTTAAGAAGTCAAGGAACACACCGGGGAATCCAATCTTTTTATGTTCGTTTATGAATTTAGTTCTTTCTTCCTTATATTTGTGGCAGATGTTCAGTACGTGGTTTAGATCTTCAGGAACTTGGCAGTGGTAGCAGTTAATGTTGGACGGTTGGTGCCCTATGAGTTGACCGAAACTGCTAGCCAATTTCGTTTTGCCCGTTATTATTTTGTTTATAATTGTTTGATCAGGGCTGTTTACTTTTGGAGTCTGTACAGTTCGGTAACCACATTTTGAATGGCATAAAATTTGCGTCCTTTAGTGCTATTAGTCCACTGTTCCTGCCATTTGTTATTGATATAGGTCTTAATAATACCTTGTATTTCACTGACACTGTAGCTTATGGTTATGGGTTTTAGGTCACTTAATTTATGTTTTGTCTTCTTGTCAGCCATTTCATTTCCTATAATTCCTATGTGAGATGGGATCCAGATGAATTCCACATGTTGGTGTTTGTGGCTTAGCGCTTTTAGTAATAAGTTTATTCTTTTTAGGAAGTTATCTCTTGATTTGGAGTTATTTGATTGTATGGCTGTTATTACTCCGAGAGAGTCACTGATGATTACTGACTTTTTAATTTTGTTATCTTTAATCCATTTTAATGCTTCCATTATTGCCCAGAATTCTGCCGTAAAAATTGAGCAGTGGTCAGGTAATCGGGTTCCCAATTGGATATTGTGTTCTGGTATAACCACTGCCGCTGCCGTTCTGGGTGGTTCAGATGATTTGGAGCCATCTGTGTGGATTTTTACGAAACATGAGTAGGATGTGAGGATCTCAATTGTTATATTTGTCTTTAGCATATGCTCTTCTTCAAGTTTGTTTCCAAGTTTTTTTGCTTGTGTGTTAATTGATGGTTTTGAGAATATCCATGGGGCTTGGTCGGGGAACTCAGTGGGTTCCGCCTGAAAATTTTTTATCGGGAGTAGTCCCGTCAGTTGATGGATCAATGTTCCTCCTGGTATATGAGGAACTAGTTTTTTGCTGAAGGTTTTGTCGCATTTAAGTATGGTTTTCCTAGTCGGGTGTGTTTCTAGGTGAGTTGTTAACCTAGCAGCGTATCTTAGCAGTAGATCATGTCTTCTTAGTTGAAGTGGGAGTTCCCCTGTAAGTACTTGTAGTTCAGCTAATGATGTGGACTGGAGAGTGCCTGTACAGATAATCAACGCTTTACGTTGGATCGTGTCCAGTCTTTTTTAGATGTTTAGGTTTTGCCGAGTTGTAAATCTGACATCCATAGTCCAGTTTCGATCTTATCAGTGCCCTATATATGGTAAGTAGTGTTTCCTGGTTGGACCCCCAGGTAGTTCCTTTAAGGTTTCGCATTAGGTTTAAGTCTTTACTACAGTAGTTTATTAGGTTGTTGATATGTTGACCCCAGTTTAGGTGTTCGTCGTAATACATACCTAGAATATCTCGCTACTTTAACAAATTTGATATTGTTATTCTGCATAAATAATTTGGGGTATGTTAATTTGGTTTTTATTTTAGGAGTGAATAAAACAGCTATTGTTTTTTCGTGGGAAATTTTGAAGCCCCATTTATTAGCCCATCTCCCTATATTATCTAAGCTATGTTGAATGTCATTAATTACTTGTTTACTAGCGGGTTTCCTGCTCTCCAGATTCCGCTGTCATCTGCGAATTGTGAGATTTCGAATTTTTTGGATGTTAGGTTAGAGTCTAAGTCGTTTATCATGAGGTTGAAGAGTGTGGGACTGATCACACTCCCTTGAGGTGTGCCATTACCTAGGAGCAAGTTTCCCCCACTCTTGTGATAATTCTGCGATTTGTCAAAAAGTTTTCTATAAAGTTGAACATACGTCCTGTTATTCCAAAGTGGCTTAATTTCGCTATTAGACCTTTTGTTCATACAAGGTCAAATGCCTTTTCCAGGTCAAGGAAGACAGCTATAACGTGTCTGTCTGATTTGCTTTTGGAGTTGAATGCCATTTTGATTGCAGCTTCTAAGCGGATGAGTTGGTCTGTGGTTGATCTCTTATTTCCAAATCCACATTGATTTTCCGAGAGTAAGTTATTGTTTTCCAGATGGTATTTAAGCCGGTTAGTAATAATTGTTTCCATGATTTTACATATATTGTTTGTGAGGGAGATAGGTTTGTAGGAGTTGGTGTTATTAGGGTCTTTCCAGGTTTAGGGATCGGGATTATTATGGCGTGTTTCCATTTATCAGGTAGCTTTCCTTCGCACCAGATGTTATTTAATAGCCTTAGGATGGTTATGTTTCCAGGGATGTTTTATATATGATGTATCCTATCTGATCTTCTCCTGGTGATGTTTCTTTTTTGGATGCTAATGCTATTTCCCATTCCTGGAGCGTGATTTCACTATTTAGGTTGGATGTTTTTGCTCCTAGGTCTTGGAATAGGTGATTTAGTTTTTTTTCTACTTTTGTGCGGTGTTGCTGGAAATTATTGGTGTCGTTTTTGTCACTGCTCATTTCAGAGAAATGGCTGGCTAGTTTATTTGCTTTATCCTTATTTGCGTTGGCTCCTGAAATTTTGGGCGTATTGCTTTCTGTTTTACCCCTAATTGCTTTTATTTTGTCCCACACCTGTTTAGAGTTTGATTTAATGTTGAGTTTTGAACAGAAATGCTGCCATGATTTTTCTTTTGCCTTTTTCATTATTTGTTTGAGGATTTTTTCCTTTTCTTTGTAGTGAGTAGAGTCTACCGAGTTTCCTGTATGTTTAAACTTTTTGAGTGCTTTTTGTTTTTCTTTGCGAGCAGTTTCGCACTCATCATTCCACCAAGGTACCGATTGTTTGATTTGTGTCCCACTGCTTTTTGGTATACTACTAATTGCTGCATCATGTATTGTGTTAATTAGATTTTCGTAGTATATGTTTGTATCCCTGTTTTCTAGATTATCGGTATTGATTTCCTAGAGTGTTTTATGGAATGTTTCCCAGTCTGCTTTGTCATATCTCCATCTGGGAGGTTTGGAGTTGTGACTAAACTGTACCGTCATCTGTAGGGTGATGATGATCGGAAAGTGGTTGCTGCCTAATGAGTTGCTTTGGTCCACTCTCCAATCAGTCATCTGTGCTAGGTTAGGTGAGCATATGGTGAGGTCGATGGCAGAGAGAGTGCCATCCGCTGGGTCGATTCTAGTGTTGGACCCATCATTTAGGATGGTCAGGTTGGTCACGGCAACCCATGCCTTAATCAACCTGCCTCGTTTGCCTCTCCTGCCACTCCCCCACAGCTCGTTATGTGCATTAAAATCGCCACAGATGACGATGCCGTCTTCCTTACGATGTTGGGAGATTTGCCTATAGTTATTTAGGTTAGGTGGATTGTTATCTCCTCCCGGGTCATATATATTAAAGATTTGGATGGTATTGGGTCCCGTGTTTACGATTAAAGATTGGATTTCTACGATTTCGTTAATACCTGGTGTCAATGTTATGATAATTGGGGTTGTGTTAGGCAAGTTTTCCGTTACAATGATTGCTAGTCCACATCCCTTCTTTCCGTGTGCGCGATTTTGGAAAAAGCCTGGTGAGTATCCTGGGATCGTGGGCATGTGTTTAGTTTTTTCAGTGAGTAGAGTTTCCTGAATGCAGATGATATCAGACTTTGGAATCTCCTCTTTGATTTTATTTTTCAGTTCATGGATGTTGCTTTGAATTCCTCTACAATTCCATTGCCATATTATTAAATTTTTATTAGTTGTCTTATTCATGGTTTTAGGTGGTCATTTATATTTTATTCCTAGCAGATGATGTGATTGATTTATGTTCTTTGTTGAGTTAGTGTGTTTATTATTATTTGATGAATTTGTTTCCGGTAGTAGCTCTATAGCTTGTGGTTTTATGATGGTGTGGTTAATGGTTTCCCATACAAGTTCTTGAACTAGTTTGGTAATTGTTGGGGTTGTTGTTACCTTGTTAGGTGGCGGGGGGGGGGTAGATTTCTTCTTTTGTACCTATCGTGACTTTTGGTTTTTCATTATCTTTGGTTTTATCTTGTTTGGTAGATATTTGATTGTTTCCTACCTTGGGTGTGTTTTCTGTATGTTTTTGTTTGGTTTAGGAATTTTGAGTTTTGTTTTTGGCAGCTGGTTAATGATGTTTGTATGGGGTTGTTTTATTTGCTGGTTTTTCTGTGTTTTGTTTTTCTGTGAGATTAGTTATTATGGCTGATTTATTGATTAGTTTCTTTGCTACAAGATATGTGAGTTGCTTTGTATTCATTAGTTCAATTATTTTTTGCTCTTTTTGGGCGTATGGGCAGTCATGTGATTTTGGATGGTGTGTTCCTAGTCAGTTTGTGTATTTGGGGTTATTTTTAAGCATGGTGCCTTACGTTGTCCACCGCAATGTCCACATATTCGTTTGTATCGACATTTCAGTGAATAGTAACCCCAATGCTGGTATTTGCTGCAGAACCGGGATTTATTTATGTAAGGTTCTAAGCGATGACGTACACCATAGGGCCCCAATCTGATCAGATTTGGTATGGGGTTTTTAGTTTCTATTATTGATGTGTTGGTTTGCTGCCCTTTGTAGTTTCTTAGTCTGTAAGCCTTAGTTACGTCTGTCTCATTCTCTTTAAGATTTTCGATGACGGTTTTATTGTCCATCCCTTTATTGGGCCTTTTAAGTTTTAGCACTTTTTTTGAAGGGCGTAGTTCTTGGTGAGATGGGTTCATGTGCCTTGATTTCTGTTTTATTTTGATAGTTTAGGTTGGGCACTGCTTCATTAGGAGTTTTGGGGTTTGCGACTTGTTGTTTGCGTGTGAATTTTTGTGGCGCTCTATATTAACTTTGATATGTCCAATTGTGTCAATTTCAAGGTATTTAGCCACTTGGCTTAGAGTACTGCAGTGTACTATTAAATAGTCAGATAATGGCCTAATTAGGGTAAATTGGCCATAGTGTGCCCTTTGAAGAGCTCCTGCGATGATTTTGCTGCTTTGGTTGAATAGTTGTGTTGATATGCTTTTAATGAACAGTGTGTGTTCAATTGAGTGATAGTGAGGAATAGTTTTATTTTGGTGTTCATGATTGGTCGAGTTATTTTGGTTGACTGAATTATTTTGTTTATTCGTTTGTTTTCTTGTCTCTTGGGGTTGTGAAGTTTGTGGTTTGGTTTTAGTCTTAGGTATCTGTTCGTTGGAGATATCATGGATTTTTGAATCTTTTTCTTTATCTTTGGGTGTAGTAGTTACTGTAGGTATCACAGTCCTAATTCAGTTCCCATAGTAAACCTATGCAAACACCATGATATTAAAAAATCAATAACTTAAAATTTCTGAGTGCTCATGATCAAACCTATATTTATCAGTATAGATGAAACCTGGAAGTCAGCTTCTGTGTAGAGGAAAGGATTTGAACTGCGGCATTTTCTGGACCTGCATATGTTTGAAACATGTGCTTTCAATTCCGCACCAAAGAGTCAGATGCTAATTTTAGTAATGAGTGTTCCAAACTCAAGACTGTTAAAGGACTGAAATTCCATCAATAAAACCATGTCTTTATTTTTTTCACTTACAACTAGGATAAGCTCTCGAAATATTCTTTTTCCTAAAACATAACTTACATTATTAACCAATCCTGGCCACCCAAACCCATATATACTGTATTTTATGTTCACCCATTTCCAGACTGGTTCCCATTTTTGCATACCATTAGTACCGTGTGTCCTGTAAGTATGTCTTCATTGGGTGTTTTTGCTTTCATGGGTTGCTTCCCTTTACCTTCATATGGGATTTGTACTGTAGGTAAGTCTATTATGGGGTTACTGTCTTCGTTTTTGTATCGATCTGATCAGGAATTGAGAGGATGTCTTCAATTGTTAATTCCTTGGAGGGCACTTGGGGTCTGGCTGCAGTGATATTTGACTTTGCTCCATTGGCATTGTCGTTTTCCGGGTGTTTATTAGTTGGTCGAGTCAGAGTTGAAGTTGTAGCATGGGATAGATTTGGATTAATTTGTTGTTTAGTTTCAAAGCCGGTCGGGGCTTTGGTTGGGGATTGTGCCAATAGTTTATATTGATTGGTTTGTAGTGGTGCCATGGTGAGGGTATCATAATTTGATGTACTGATACGTTTAGGTGTGTTGTGGGGGGAGTTTAAGACAAGAGCGTCTGCATACGTCATTGGAAGTGTTGCGTCTAGGTTCACAATTTCTGTAGGATTATATAAATCGTTGAATGCCACAGGAGAATTTTGACTGAGGTCTTGGCTTGCTTTGTGAATCATGGTGTCTGGGGAGCAAGTTGCATAATTTAGTTCTTTCTCAGTTAGTGTTTTGTATGCAGGGCTATCGTAAATAAAATGTCCTATCATTATTGGCAAGCTAGTTGATTCCAAGTGTGGGCTATTGTTAATAAAATCTCCCCTCATTACTGGGGAGCTAGATGATACCACATGTGGGCTTGTAGTTGGTGTGGGGGCAGCCATTTTTTAAAGTTTGTTTTGTTTCCTAAGTTCATATTTTCTAGCGTTAAATGCCATTTTATTTAGGTTTCTACTTTGTGACATTTTTGAGGTAGCTTAAAATTTGATATTAATTTAATGAATTTAGTTGTGGATGTTGTTAGTTGAGTAAGTTCTTAGTTAGAAGAGAGAAAGAATCTCCTATGACAGAAAGTCTATGTAGAGGTTTTCAAGTGCACGAAAACTTGCTAGGATTCTGTCCAGGTGTTTACTAGTATGATTCCTAGTACCTGTTTTAAGATGTTTTAGTAGAAGTTATGAGAGAGTAGAGAATTAGCGTAAATTGATTTTCCTATAACTGAGAGTCTTACAGATTGCTAGTGCTTGTTAATCCGCAAGTACTCAGTCCAGTTATAAACTAGTATGAGTCCTAGTACCTGTTTAAAGGAGATTTTTTTTTAGTAGAATTTAGTGATAGAGAATAGAGTAAGCGTATTGGTTTTTCCTATAACTGAGAATCTTGCAGTTCACTAGTGCTTGTTAATCCGCAAGGACTCAGTCCAGGTATAAACTAGTATGAGTCCTAGTACCTGTTTAAGAACATTTGGCGCCAAAAATGGAGTAGTGTTAGTATAAGAACAAAGGAATAGTGAATGTTACGAATGAAGAGAATGTAGCGAATGTCGCTGCAATAAATGTAGAATTTAGTAAGAATAAGTATTTAGAAAAGATCCATTTAAAAAAGCACAGAGTGCATAAATGGTTCTAAAATGATTCCTACCACGTTCCTTTGTTCCTCAGTAGGTATTCTTATTTGGCTGGTTGTTTCCTTTGTGGTCAGACTGTACTTACTTACTTGTTTAAATTATACTGGCGTGCGCACATATGTGCATGTCCCAGTTGTTAATTCCTGCACCGCAGGATGTTAATTTTCCTTGAGGAATGGAATTGTGCCACATTCCCCAGGCGTTAATGCACTCAAAGAGTGCTGTTAATTTTGCCATCAGGCAACAGAACAATAAGTTCTAAGCTACCGTATGTTAGGCTTACATGAGTGGGGATAGTCCCAGCACACACTCATGTTTTACAGTCTAGCTCTAGCATAGGGTGAGTAGGAGTAGTACCATCACTCACTCACGTTTTGGTTGTTAGCGAGTTTGTTATTGGTGCGCGCATTGCACGCTTATTGGTGTCCTGTCGAGGTAAAGGATGGCGTAGACCAGGAAGGGAGGCGCCGAGCCGTAGGGTGGTGTCCGTTGTTTCCATGGTATTGATCTAAAATTTGTCTTCCTGCACGGACTAGGAATTTTGAAACTCTGTGCTGTTTTTATAATAAATTATGTGTTAGTTAGAGAACCTTGGATGACAGTCAGTTGGATACCGGTATTGTCACCTTGTGTGACTGGCCCTGACGGTCCTGGGCTTAGATCACCTTATATGAGATATAGTTTTGGAGTCTTACTGGGAGTGCTTGTTTTAGGGGCCAATCGGTCTTGGGGTATTTGACCTTTAGTTATTTGGGACCGATCACTTTGCTTAGAGTAGTTTTTGCCGCCTTGTGCAGCCGGGCCTGATGATCATTGGACTTTTTGATCACCTTATATTGTCTATTTGGGGCCCTATTGTACTTTCTTACCCTGATTGTGTGGTCGCCTTGTGAGGCGGCCCCTGATGGTCCTGATATTTAGACTCTCTAATTCTATTGGGTTGACTGTCATCTTTTGGTTGAGAGTTGGTAGTATGAGTAGGTTAGCAAGTTATTGGCGGGGAGAAAGAAGTGAAAGAAGGGGGGGGGGGAGAATATATAATTTTTTTTATTTTTTTTTTTTCAGAGAGAGAGAGAGTTTTTATTTAGGTGGCGAGTTAAGGCTTACGGTTATTTATTTTTTTGAAGGGGACACACGTCCTTGCTGAGTAATCAGGTCCATATTCGGCATATCAAGGGCGTCCATCCCGTGTTTGGAGCCATTTTCATAATAATCGCATTTATGCGTATGGTTGGATTTGGGGTTTGACAGGTGTCTATGCTGATTAATTCAGGTCAATGTTGACTCTTCAAAGACACCTATCCAGTGTTTATTTATTGGGGGAGGGGGGACAGACGTCTTTGCCGAGTAATCAGGTCCATTTTCGACATATCAAGGGTGTCCATCCAATGTTTGGAGCCGCGTAATTATGCGTTTTTCCCATTTGTGTTATACGACTATTTGGTATAACGGTTTTTAGCGTTGTTTAGGTGTTCTATGTTGTATTAGATTTTTCCTTTGAGCCCGGTTTCATTTAAATAGTTAATGGTTTTCCTATAGGTCGTATTTAAGTTCTTGCTGTTTATATCTAGGAACTCTGGGTATGTTAATGGGGATCCAATTTCTTTTTGTGCCTTTTGAAATTTAATCCTGGCCAACTGATGTTTAATGCAGTCATTGAAAATATGATGGAGGTCTTCTAGGGTGCGGCAGTGGTAACAGTTGATATTAGCGGTTTTGGTCCTAAATGTTTACCAAGGCTGCCGCCTAGTTTTGTTATTCCTGTCCTGATTCGATTAATAATTTTTTGGTCCGGGCTGTTAACCTTGGGAGGTTTAATGGACCTATCTACTTCCTTAAAGGTGGTGTATAATTTCCTGCCCATACGGGTAGCATTCCAGTATTCCTGCCACTTATTGTTAATGTAGGTTCTGGCTAGGCTTTGGGCTTCTGTAATGCTATATTTTAGTGGGACCGGGTTAGGGTCTCCTAATTTACTTTTAGCGACTTTGTCCGCATGTTCGTTGCCAGGAATTCCTATATGCGATGGTACCCATACAAATTCCACGAGTTGGTTTTTGATGGATAGTTCTTTAAGCATGTGGTAAGTCCTGGCAAGGAATGGTGTTCTTGATTTAGTGTTATTTGTTTTAATTGATGTTATTACATTAAGGGAGTCGCTAATGATCACTGCTTTAGGGATGTTATTTTCTAAGACCCAATTTAAGGATTCGTTGATAGCCCAGAATTCAGTTGTGTAAGTAGAGCAGTGGTTTGGCAATCTGGTTCCCATTTGTATGTTTAATTCTGGGATTACCAATGCTGCTGATGTTCTGGGTGGCTCTGGTGTTTTAGATCCATCAGTGTATATTTTAACGAAACTGGAGTAGGTGTCTAGTATATCTATTGTTATGTTTGTTTTCAGTTGGTGCTCATGTTCCAGTTTGTTACCATATTCGCTGGCTTTGGTTTTAATCCTTGGTTTAGGGTTTTCCCAAGGGGTCTGGTCAGGGGGTTTCATGTATCCCTCCTGTTGTTCCAAGATTGGCAATTCATTCCTCAATTCTAGGATTTGTTTTGTACCTGGTAAGTTGGGTACTAGGTTTCTACTGAAAGTTTTGTTGCACTTATTGATAGCCATTTTTGTGGGATGCGTATCTGGATGCAATTTAAGCCTTATAGAGTATCTGAGTAGCATTTCTTGTCTCCTTAGCCTTAGTGGTAGGTCTCCAGTGAGTACTTGGGGTTCATCAAGTGAGGCTGAGGGTAGAGTGCCAGAGCAGACAGCCAGTGCTTTTCTTTGGATAGCATCTAGTTTGTTTTTTTTGGGAATGGCTGCTTGGCTGAGTTGTATACTTGACAACCATAGTCCAGTTTCGATCTTATGAGTGCCCTATAGATTGTTAACATTGTTTCTTGGTTGGATCCCCATGTTGTTCCTTTAATGTTTTTAAGTAAGTTTAGGTCTTTATTGCAGGTGTTAATGAGATGATCAATGTGGTGTTTCCAGTCAAGATGGCTATCAGAATACATGTCTAGGAACCTTACCACCTTGACATAGTTAATAAGATGATTTTGAATATATAGTTTAGGGTAGATATGGTTATTGTTACGTTTGGGGGTGAAAATAATTGCTACTGTTTTCTCGTGTGAAATTTTGAACTCCCATTTATCCGCCCATCTCCCTATGTTGTCTAGACTTTGCTGGATTTCTGAGATGACTTGGTTGGCAGCGGGGTTTCCAGGTCTCCAAATACCGCCATCGTCAGCAAATTGTGAGATGTTCATTTTTTTGGAGGTGAGGTTTTTATCTAGGTCGTTTATCATGAGATTAAAGAGAGTAGGGACGAGTATGCTTCCTTGTGGGGGTGCCATTTTCTAAGGGGTACTCTTCTGAGTAGGTGTTTCATACTTTAGCTGTAATTTTCCGACCTGAAAGGAAGTTTTCAATCAGGTTGAACATGCTTCCAGTAATTCCGAAGGGGTTAAGTTTGGCAATCAGTCCTTTAGTCCAAACAAGGTCAAATGCCTTTTCTAGGTCAAGGAAAACAGCTATTAGGTTTCTATCTGTTTTCCTTTTGGCGTTGAAAGCTAGTTTTATATCCGCTTCGAGTCTTAGCAGCTGATCAGTGGTGGATCGCTTGTTTCGAAAGCCACATTGATTTTCTGAAAGTAGGTTGTTACTTTCGAGGTGGTGTTTTAATTTATTGGCCAATATTGTTTCCATGTGTTTACATATGTTGTTTGTAAGGGAGATTGGTCGGTATGAGTTTATGCTGTTTGGATCTTTACCCGGTTTAGGGATTGGTACTATAATGGCATGTTTCCAACTATCTGGTATTTCCCCACTATCCCATATTTGCTTAAGCAATTTTATGATTATTTCTGGTAGGTAGCTTGTTATAGATGATATAACCAATTTGATCTTTACCAGGGGATGTTTTTTTATTTTAACCCTAAAGCTATTTCCCATTCATATGTAGTGATGTCACTATTTAACTTTGATTCTTTAGTTCCTAGGTCTTTAAATAGATGTTTGTGGGAGGTTTCCACTTTTTCCCGGTGTTCCTGGAATTTTTTGGTGTGGCTTTGATTACTGCTCATGTCTGAGAAGTGTTTGGCTAGCATGTTAGCTTTTTCTAGATTGTTTTTAGCACCTCTTATTTTAGGGGTTAGGTTTACTGTTTTCCCCCGGATTGCTTAATTTTTATCCCAGACTTGTTTAGTGTTTGATTTTATGTTTAATTTGGAGCAGAATTGTTGTCATGATAGTTCTTTTGATTTTTTAATTGTTTGTTTAAGTTCTTTTTCTTTTTCTTTATAATGTAGAAAATCTCCAGAGTTCCTAGTTCTTTTATATTTGTTAAGAGCAGGTTTTCTTTGCCCTCTGGGCTGTTTTACATCCATCATTCCACCAAGGTACTGTTTGTTTGGTTTGTAATTTTCCTGATTTTGGAATACACAGTTGGGCTGCTTCTTGTATGCACTTAAGGATGTTATCATTAAAGGTGGTTACGTTATTATGTTCTAATTCCTTGATGTTTATTGCTGCTAGGATGTTTTTAAAATTATCCAATCAGCTTTGTCGTATCTCCATCTAGGCGATATTTCAATGGGATTATGTTAAACTGTTAGTTGTAGGGAGATGATAATGGGGAAATGGTCACTGCCTAACGTGCTTTCTTGATCTACCCACCAATTAGATATTTGGGCTAATTTGGGCGTGCTTATGGTTAGGTCAATTGCAGAGAGGTGGCCATCCTTAGGATCTAGTCTAGTTTGTGATCCATCATTGAGGATGACAAGGTTGGCTTTGGCAGTCCATGCCTCTACCAGCCTTCCTCTAGTATCTATCATATTCCCTCCCCACAGTTCATTGTGTGCATTGAAATCTCCACAGATTATCAGATTATCTGTTTGGATTTGGGATATGACGGTATGTGTCGATGCTGACTGGTTACTATTGCTTCCTGGGTCATAGATGTTTATTATTTGTATATTTGTTGACCCAATATTAACTAACAAGGTTGACAACGTTGTGAACTCAAATTAGATTTCCACGGAGGGAGGTCATTAGACCATTGATATATACTAAGTTTCCTAGCTAGTTGTTTTGTCTTGTTTTTTCACAGGTAATGATAAGTCATCAATTCAATCCTGACTTTTTGCTTGAAAATCTCTGTCAAGTAATGGTTTCTTCGCTTCGTCTTCATACTCTGGGCCAAAGAGATTCGATGCGACGGATCTCTAGAGCAATCAATGGAGGGCAGGAATGATCTCGCAAGTATTCATACCACTAATGCAACACTGCTTTTACCGAGATGAGACCCCAAGCGTCGTCCAGATACTCGTCCAATTTTTCTTCTTGACTCATCATCAGGCATTTATCGTGTTGTATTTGACTGGAATGATCGTTTTGACATCCATAGCAATCATTTTGGGTCAATTCCGTAATTTCTTTGCCAGGTGTTTGGCAAAACAGGAGACTAAATGTTGTTATTGTTCTGGCCATCTGTACGTGACCACCATGTCCTCTTCGTCTTTGTCCTTTTTGGTGGGTGGTTCCGCTTCTACCATGTCCTCCTATTCCATTTCCAAAGAGTTTCCACCATTCAAAGAGGGATACAGTCTTCCATAGCTTCTAGTAATCTAGAATGACTTCTCTCAAACTGTTCATTTCTATCGTATTGTCGAATTCGGCATACAAGATGGCGTTCACCGTTTCATCGTGGTGTCGGTTTGCAAACTGAATTTCCACACAAATCTGGCCGGATTTTATAAGGTGGAAATGTCCCTCGTCGCTGCCTTGGTCTAGAGTAAAATCGAAAGCCCACAACGCGTAGCCTCCTTCATGATCCTCGTACGTAATACCGTGGCTAGTGTTGGTCCCTAACTCTACAGTGGCTTCGTAGAGGGACAAGTACAATCTCAAGTAATTATTCTTGTCAAAGTCAGGTTCGAAGGGTCTGGTACACAAGGTCTTTCCATCTCGACTGACGTCGATTTTGGACACGCCAAAGTGCTGAAAGTTGAAAGGATTTTGATTGGGGGCTCCATTGAAGGAAGAATGCTCGACGATACCAATGATTAAACGTTCGGGTAACTGTTCTTGGAACAGATGATCTTCTTTTCTTTCGTCGGTCGTTGAATCCCACATTTTGGTTTCATTCTTTATCTGTAATCAAATCGGTGTCATTGAATTTTCCTGCCATGTCAGGTTTCCATACCACGCAATCATCCAGATAAGTGTTCTTGGCATATTTTCAGTACGTCAAGAGGTTTTCCAGGTACTTTTGGTAAGGGTAAGTATCCATGCTGCTGCTGACCAGTTTGTTATTCAAATACAAATCCACTCCAATGAACAAGGAATGCATGAAATTGTTGACGTGAGCTACTTCCTCAGTGTCTATAGGACCACCATCCTTATTGAGAACTTTGACTTTCAAGTACAAGTAACTGCTATTCAGATCGATGTAATCTTCGGGCTGTCCTTTGATTTCAAACTCGATGGGAACTGAATCCTCAAAGAGGAGACGGGATGAAATTCTACCCGTTAGAATTCTTGCATGGTCATCATGGTGGGTGGCATGGCAAACAGATCCAGTTCCGACTTGGACATGCGCAAGACTCTCAGTACATCATTTTATTTCCTTCTCTCTCTGTTTCTTTTTAATAGTCAAAAACGTCTAAGTCTCGGACGGCTCTTCTTTTTTTGATCGTCTTTCTAGCTCTGGGGGTGTGAAGCCCTCGGGAGGGGTGCCTTCGTCGTCGTCTCTTTCTGCCTTGTCCTTGCTGTGGCGTCAGGGAAGCAGGAATGTCTGACTCTGCAGCGTCTAGGGCATTTACAGGAGTTTCTCGTCGGCCCAAAATGTCTTTGCCCGTTTGAAGCAAGACATTTTTGCCTGCTCTCAAGAAAGCTTCTTTGGGATTTTGTTTGTCAATGATGATATTTTGGTGAAATTCTTTGCCTTGCGTCAAAGCTGCATCTTTCAAGGCGTGCATTTCTCGTGTCACCATCAGTTTCAAAACAGGAGCCACCGAACGAAACGCCGATTTCAGCATATCTCCTAAACCATGTCCTCGCTGTCGAGCGGCGCCTCGGTACATTGGATACATGACTTACAAGTCGTTAGAGAATCTTTTTCGAAAATGGAGTTTTACCGTGACATTCCCTTTGGTAAATGGAATATTTTGTCTCAGACCTCCTTTTATAGCAATGTTGATACTGTCGAAATACGACTTACTGATGGGTAAATAGTGAGAATGTACAAATTCGCGGTGAACGTGATTGGTGTTTCCACCTTCCTCGTCAGCGTTCGTGGCAGAATCCACTTTGAAAAGAATGACTCGCAGTAACGGTACGGAGGTGTGTCCCACCACGTTGTACTCCACCTCATCGGAGTACACAAAGATCAAATTTAATCCTTGGTTCATTTCTACCGGGAATCGAAAATACGACACAAAAGACGTGTTGTCGTAAATGGGTGGTGCGGGTCCACCCTTCAACATCTTGACGTCCCCACCCAAAATGTCAAACAATTCAGGACAAAATTTAATGGACAGCACTTTGCTCTCCTTAAATTTCATCAGCAGGCGACGAGCTACTTTATGGCACTCGATGGTGACAGGTTTTTTCTCCAACACTTTGTCAAACACGTCATTGAACCTGGCAGAAATCGTGTTCACTAGATGTTGACCACTAAAATAATAGCCTGCAGGAATTGTCAAGTGATAGGTGAACTGTTTGGTTTGGGGATTCTGTGTTTTTATATGGTACTGTACATGTGTATTCAAATAGTTTTTCACTTGCTCATAATGAACCTCGACATCAAAACTGTTTTGAGTTTCAGTGATGTTTTTGATTTGTGTACGGTGAATCATTTCCACTAAAGCCACTTCCCAACGGGCTTCGTAATCCAATTGGATTCCCTGAGGTAATTTGGCCGTCAAACAGCATAAAGTATTGTGAGGAAACACCTCCATGGAACTGTCACTGGGTAATGTTAAGTAAAATTGTTGTTCATAATTCCAGAGTTCTGCTGACCGAGGGGTCACTCAAAGTTAGAGGAGTGTCCAAAAGAGGATTGATGTTGTTGTTTGGGTGGTGACTGTTGGGAGGGTGACTGACGTTGGTCGCAAGGCTCCCGTTGTTCCCGTTAGAGTATTTCAGGGACGGATTGGGAAGAAGGTAGCCAATTCAACTGCTCAGTAAAATGGTCCACAATTGTTTGTCTCCTTGTTGCAAACTCAAATTGGCAATGGCAGCACCAATGACACAATACGCCACAAAGATTTGGCAGAAAAAGACGATTTGCGTTTTAGGCACACGTTCTCCACACCACACCCACAACGGTTGCTTTTGTAGATCTTGCACAGAAGAACTCGTTGAAGGAGTGGTCACGGTTGTAGTGGCTGAGGCTGTATTGAAAGGCGTGATGGTCACTTCTTTTTATAGTCGATGAGTTGCGAAGCGTCGATCCAAGAATCAAAACTGGGAGGATATCCTTTCCAACGTACTTTGACTTCTTTCACACGTCGTTTGCCCACTTTACGGGTTCTTCGATCGAGAATGCTTTCGATGTCGTACACTTCGTCTTCCTTTTTGGTCACGCGTTGTAACTCTGGCAAGTAAAACGTTCCTTTTAACACTTCCCCGTTCATGTCTTCCAATTTATAGATGGCAGGATGACGGCCACGCACTCGTCCAGTGACACGAAAGAATTTGGTGGTCTAGTTGGGTAAGTAACCTTTGTCGAAAGTGCGTTTGGTTTTGCATATGCGCACCCAATCTCCTGTCGTTAACACTTACCCTTTCTTGGGGACGGCCACAGTCATGGACGTACCAAACAGTCGCTCAAAGACGGTCACTTCATTGTCAGGAGTCACTTCCTGGAGGGGGGGGGGGGCACGTCCGCTGCTCCGATGGTAAGATTGGTTGTACGCTTGGACCAGGCGCGGCAAGACGTCGATGTACTTGAGAGTGTGTTGATGCGTAATTCCACATGTGTTCTTTGAAGGTGCGTTGAAAACGTTCCACGATGCTGGCTTTGGTTTCGGGATTCCCAGTGGTGAAAAAATGAATGTGTCGTTTCTTCAATTCTTTCTGGAAAGCTTGGTTAAAAAATTCGGTGCCTTTGTCGGTTTGCCATCAAAGAGGGTGACGACCACTTTGTTTCAACACCAATTTGAGGGCTCGCACTTCAGTGCTCAATTTGGAAGTCAATGGCACGACCTAGGCAAATTTAGAAAAGACGTCGGTGACACAAAGCAAATATTTGTAGCCACGATTGTAGGTGGCCAAATGAAAGACATCGGCTAAATCGACTTGCCGTTGATGATCGATGCCCTCCACTCAGTTTTGACTTCTGGAAAATTGTCGTAGAATGGGTTTGTGTAAGGTATACGATGCTTGTTCTTGTAACCATCGTTGCACTTGAGGTAAACGGACACTTTTGAGTCGGGTTTTGACAGCACGATACAATTTCTGAACTCCTCCGTAACCTGCAGGATGGAATGGATCGTAGTAAATGCTGGCTAAAACATTCTCCATCAGGACTTTTATCTTTTTCTTTAATAAGTCGCCCACTCTTCACTGATGATAGTTTGAATGGGGCGAGGTGGTGGTTTGGAAATGGCTTTACGTGTCCGATGCCCCACGGAAGTAGAAGTCGAGGATAGTGGTTGTGATGGTGGTGGTGGTAATGGGATGGCTTTTGTCTTCTTTTCGCTTTTTCACTTAAGTTCTGTTTCCCTTCTTTCTTTTTGACTTCTGTCGAAGGAGGAGTGGATATCATCTTTTTAACCCAAGCTTTAAGTTCTTCTCGTTCGGATGTAGGGGAAGGGGTCAACAAGGACGCTGCAATCTTACTAAAGATTGTAGCTGCTGGCGGTGTTTGAAAGACTTCTCGCGCCTCTTTTTCCTCACGTATTCGTGGGTCTGCGTCTCTCTTGGTCACTGAGGGTGGTGGTGGTGGTGGTTGTGACGGACTTTTCATCAGAGTCTTAAAATCTTTCAGAGTCGGCGAAGCTGTTTCTTCTAAAGATTTCTGGTGAATGAGTTGAAGTGGCTGCAACAGTTGACCGTACCGTTGCGATTTTTCCGTTTCTGACAAATCGCTGCGATCCATCAACGATTGCAATTCGTGTTGTAACTAGGACATCTCGGTCAAATGAGGAGCTTCTCGTGGGTCGGTGGTTCTTCCCGTGGTTTTCCAGGGTTCTTCCTCCACCTATTATACTGGCCGCCATGTATAGCCTATCTTGTGCTGAAAAATGGCGTTAAATCCTACAACAACAACAACAACAACAACAAATGAGGATTGGGAGGTAAATGCTGGGTCCGTTGTTCTTGCCAACGATGCAATTCCATCCATCGTTTGTAAGGCACTAAAGCCATCTGACTTCAACAGTCATGTCTGAGATCTTTTGACTCCAGAGAGCCCTTTAATAATAATAATAATAATAATAATAATAATAATAATAATAATGAGGACTTTGTGTAGCACCTAATCTTTAGAAGCTCTAAGCGCTTTACAACATTTGACAACACTTAAAAAAACATATATAATGATATGATTACAAAAACAAAAACAAACACCAAGAAATTAAGAAAATAGAAAACATGTTGAAAATATTTAAGGTAAGGAAACATTATTAGGTCTTTAAGTCTGTTCTTGCAGTTGAAATAGGTGAGTTTTAAGAGCGCTCTTGAATGAGATCACTGTGTCTTTGTGTCTAAGTTCAGTGGGCAATTCGTTCCACGTTGCTGGGCCCTGGCATGCAAAAGAACGTTGTCCATATGACTCTATTTTCATAGTGGGAATAATGAGAATACGAGTGTCAGAAGAGGAGCATAAGTATCTTGCTGGTGTGTACGCACGGGTGAGGTCGGATAAATATGTTGGACTGGAACCCGTCAGTGAAACGGTGCACAGAGAACAAATTTTGTGTTTAATTCTGGATCGAATGGATAGCCAGTGTAGGGTACAGAGCAGGGGGGAGGCGTACTCTGATCGTGGTACTCTAAGGATGATTCGATCAGCTGTGTTTTGAACTTTTTGAAGTTTCTGGAGTAGATATTGAGACAAACCAGACAGAATTGAGTTACAATAGTCCAATCTTGAAAGTACTAAGGAACACACAAGTGTTTAAGTGGCATCAACTGAAAGATACTTGCGAATTGAGCTGATGCATCTCAACTCAAGATATGCAGCCTTGCATATGTTCATGACATGTTGGTGCAATGAGAGAGTAAGGTCGAGAGTAACACCTAGGTTTCGTACTGACTGTGTGAATTTGATGTTGGTGTTGCTGATGTTTATTGTCTGAGGTAAAGGATGTGAATGAGAAAGTCTTTGTGTTGTATCAGAATAGCTTCAGTTTTATCATCATTCATCTGCACCTTGTTACATGTCATCCATGATTTCACATCGGAAATGCACCTCTCTACATCTTGGATGGTAGCTTCAACTTCAGTTGGGTGGCTAGATTTGTATATTTGGGTGTCATCAGCGTACAATTGGTGAGACACTGGATGATGATCTATGACACTTGAGAGTGGCTGAGTGTATATAATAAAGAGAACAAGTCCAAGAACAGACCCCTGTGGAACACCACAAGATAAATCAACTGGGCTGGAGTGTTTTCCATTTGCGGACACAATTTGTGACCTGTTGACTAAATAGGACTTGAACCATAGTAATTCTGTATCGTGAATGCCAAATACATGCTGGAGACGGTGAAGTAATATATCATGGTCTTTTGTGTCAAATGCTGCAGACAAGTCAAGGAGGGTGCCATCTACTTGATCCTTTTTATCTTTCAGCCATTTGTGCAGCAGTAGCTCCCACCAGCCCTGTAATCACTGGTACTGATGTGGCTTTTAACAAGGGTGTTAACAACAGGTGCACAAATCCTCCGCGTTGTACCAACATCTTTTTCTTTTGACGAATGGGTATTTTTTTTTTTTTTTTTTTTTTTTTT